>JAAAKQ030041191.1:0-16706 GCA_010016005.3 Zanna intricata
ACTCATTCTAGAGGCTAAAAATAAGAAAAAAGTTCATATTAACAGGTCCGAAAACGCTTCGTTAGCGAGTTATACAGTGTGAAAGATTTCGTCCGAGTTTCAGTTCCTCCGGGTAAACTAAGGCTTTCTGAAATTCTGGAAAGGTCAATTAAGGGGCAAATTAAATTGTCTCTTATAGTTTTTGAGCTGGGAAATCGAAAAAAATAGGTCCCAGAACTGTATCTCTCCTAGTTTCTAAGTTATCCCCTGTAAAACGTCAAAAATAGGGTCAAAAAACTAATTTTTTTTAAGTTTGACGTACAATAACGTTATTAAATTGGTAATAAATCATACATTTTTTTAAACATAAATCGTAGAGAATTTAATTATAAATAAGATTAATATAAATAATTTCAACAGAAAACAAATAAAATTTTATACATGTCGACTCTGATTAACAAAAAAACCGACGTAAACTTAGAAGAAAACGTTACAAAGAAAGAAAACAGATGTGTCTAGTAGGTACAATAATTTTAGACCTCCTGTCTATATATATATATATATATATACTCGTATAATAAGAATATATATAAAATTTTTATTTAATGTTTAAATCATAAAAAGTTTTCTAACATTTATTTAATAAAAAAGACCAATTTAATTTTTATTATCAAATTATTTAACTATCCATTACACAATATTATAAATAGATTTCTTAAGTAGTCTATTAAGTCCTTTTAAATAAATAATCAGATACATCAGTAATAGAATTAAATATAATTATAAACCAATGATCGGTATTCATTGTTTTAAGTTTTCACTTCTGTTGGCTAAATATATAACTGTTAAAATTCTAGCTAAAGATAAATTATTCGTATTGTATGAATTAGCTTCAAGATCAATAAATTTATGGGTGTTTTGTTAAGGAAAATTGTAAATGAAACAAACGTAATTCAAGGGATTATTATTAAACAGTAAACAATGCTAGTTTATGTTTAATTCAGTGAAGTTAAATAAAGTTGGTAAAACAATCGGAAATTTCATCTTTAATTCAAAATCATAGATTGTTTTTTTCTGTTTACATTATTAAATACGGTTAAAATTGCTCATAGCAATAGCGGTTACAAAGACTTATAGGTATTTAACCTAGCAAATTTAATTTATCTCTTAGCAAACTATATTGACTTAATACTAATTACTTACTTGCATAACAACCACAAAATTCAATCATTTATATTTAATAGACTAATGGAAAATAAAAATTAAGTAGCAATTTTATATTAAAAAAATCCACCTTTTCTCAATTTTAGTACAGGTATAAAAAACAGACTTTACTAATTAGCTGCTAAATTATAAATTTTTGATTAGGTAAACATCTCGTACAATTGCTAAATTGGTAGCGTCTCGGTCATTCATTCCGGAGGTCCCGGGTTCGAATCCCGGTCAGGCATGGCATTTTTCACACACGCTACAATTCATTCATCTTATCCTCTGAAGATATAACCTAAAGGTGGTGCCGGAGGTAAAAAAAAAAAAAAAAAAAAAACAAATTGCTAAATTATACTATTAAAAGGCGATCTTACAGTTTTACGCTTTTTCAAGCGCATCATATACTCAGTCTGTTAATAAAATATTAAATTGTAGAATATATGTAGACGTCTGTTATCTGCGTCTGTGAATTTTCAAGGAATCCAGGTGTAAGACTACGCTAAAACGGTTGATTTAGGAGTCTATATTAGGCGCATGCGTAGGTAATATTTTCTAAAACCATTATAATATTATTTACCTTTCCCATTATGTAGCATGATCTGCTTGTGAATAGCTGCTTCATGAATTAAATATATTACAGATGTGTTTATTTTAATATTTCTTCGTTTAAATTAATATGAAAAATTTTAAGTTTCCTATTATTAAATTTAAATAATAAATTAAACAGCATAATTCCATTGTTACTTTCCTTACAAATATTCTTAAATTTGAGCGTGCCTATTTTGTTAACCTAGTTTCCTCTTCCCTACGAGTAGGGAGAGCATTTTATAGGGGAATATTCTCCAGGTTTTGCCGTCTTACCCCGCTTCAAAAGCGTTGGCTAACTTATACCATACACTTATTTAAAATGTATATAGGCTACATAAAGATTATACAGACGCTCTTCCCCCCACTATTCATATCTTCCTACTCGATTCCACATGTCTTACTGTTCCTCTCACTACTACAATGATCTGTAATCCTATTGGTTCTTCTCCATAGTTTTTATGTTTACCCCACTTAAGTCTAACGTTGTATTATTCTGAAAATATTTTACGATGTGTACACAATTATAAATTTAGCCTAATGATTTTTTTTTGTATTCTAAATAAATAAAATAATTAATTTGAATGTACAATTTTATTTATAATTATATAATACGTAATTATTTTTATTTAAAAAATGTCATGTATTTATTTATTTTATCTATTATTTGATATACTGCTATCAACATACATACGCCATTGAAAAAGGTTACATTAATTTAAAAAAATCCTATTTCAGAAACTGCTAGATATAATCGAACAAGTATTTTTTTTTTAAATTCACCAATTCAAAAAGGTTTTTACATCTCTTAATCCTACAGATCGTTTAAAAGTGTTGAATTCGTGTAGAATTTTGGGATCTCAGCAACCTGATGAAATTATTGAGTACGTCAGAGGTTCCCCAATGATATTGGGGATGGAAAATAAACGTATCCTGAGGTTTGATGTCCGATCGTGTTATCGTCCCATTCTTTTTTCATGGGCCTACTATCACAGGGAATGTTTATTTAGACGCGATATGACTGTACTTTTTCCCGCAAGTTGACGAAATTGAACAACAAAGTAATGTTGCTGTAATGTTTCAATTTGATGGAGCGCCCCCCACACTTTAGCCAAAGCGTTCGGGTGCTCTCAATGAAAGGACTCCTACTCGTTGGATCGGTACGGCCAATCCTGTGCTTTGACCTCCGAGAAGCCCAGATTTGGCACGCCTAGCCTTTTTTCTTTTGGAATATATTAAAAAAATTGTCTACAATGAAAAATCAGAGATGTACAATTATGGTTCAACAACTATTATAGATGAACAACTAGCTCAGCAAAAATTATAGAGAACACAGATTATCGCTCTTATTGCCACGGTTGCGACTGCAACCAGCGGAATTGGAAGAATCCAGATACTGGATCCATTGGATACTGGATTGTGGGTCTGAGTTCACAGACACAGAAGTTGATTATCGGCTGGATATTTGCAGAGCGACCAACGGAGCTCATATTGAAACATTCTAACGATGTAATAAATCTTTTTGTTGGTAAATGTTTTAAAAAAATACTCGTTTGATTATATCTAGTAGTTTCTGAGATACGATTTTATTAAATTGCTGCAACCTTTTTCAATGACAACATTGCAATGATTAACAAGTGATTTTAGTTTAGAGAATATTTATTGTACTGTTTTTGTATAAATTCTACGTACGATAGAAGACTTTGCTGTTCTAGAGATATTTCTCAACAATCAGAATACATGTAATATCATTAAAAAAAAGTTCTTCCACTGAAAAATTAGTTTTCTTTATTCATTTGTGATTTTTTTGTAATATTTCGTAAAAAAGTTTTCGTAAAGTTATTTTTCAAAAGGTTTTATGTAGATAACTAGTTATAATTCAAACTGTGAGAAAGAGAGAATGTCTAGCAAGAAACAGAAACAATGAAATGGAAAGGAACGTATTTGTTTTAAAAGAAGTAAAAAGTATAGAAAAGGTTTACATAGACCTTGGTCCAAGACGCTTTGTTTTCGAGTTATAACATGCGAAAACGTTATATTGATTCTGCTCTAAGGGTAATTTGAAGCCATTTGAAATTCTGGGAACTAAGTTAAGGGATAAATTTGATGGTTATATATAGTCTTGGTCCTAAAAAAATTACATAAAACATTTCCAGAACTCTATATTCAGTAATTTTTCCGAAAACTTTTTTATAAAAAAACATAAATGGTGTCGCAAATCACATTTCCTTTCAGGTTTTGTTAAATTAATTTTGTTAAATTTGCAATAAACAAACAAAATTTGTAGAGAATTTTATTTTGAGAAAATCGTTGTAATGACACCAGCGAAGTGTAATAAAGCCTCACCCATAACTCCAAACTAAAGTGGCGTTTTGCGTTAAGTGTTAAGTAAATTTTATTTTAAATAAGATTTTATTAGGAAAACATAAGTTTTGAATCTTTCCTACAGGAACAGATAGTAATGTTTTATCTAAATAACCCAGATGCTGGAATTTGAATAAATTTTAGGTACAATTTTTATTATTTTGAGTAAATAAATCTATTTAAGATTATTTAAAATTACTTTTATTCAGATTAAATATTAACTATACTAATGAAAACGAAAATACCTAACGTAAACATAAAATGATGTATAATTTTATGATTCTACTTTAAGCTTCATGTAGATATTAAAGCGTTCAGTTTTTTTTAGCTAAATAAGCCATTTTTCTTTTTACAAAAAGAAAAATTTCTTAACGGGTGAAAGAATTGTAAAAATTGTAAACTTTTAACAGAATTCAAAATCTAGATCACTTTTAAATGATCATCTAGTTATTAAGGACGAATAATCCCGTTAGTCATAAAACCATTAGTTAAATTTATTGTTAATTGTTATTTTACAGTAAATTACAAATTTAGTTTATTTAGTTTGCTAGTTTAGAAATTTTATTACTTGGAAACATTTATATACGATCTGATGTCCCTTAGCGGATTACTGAAAAAGTCAGAAACATAGATTTCCTCTTTGGTTCAAAAATAATTGTTTTTCGGAAAACATCGATTGTTCACGTACTCTATTAAAAAAAAACCTATGTAACTATAGTAACTGTACGAGTATATAATTAATGATGATTACGTGACAAATTTTGTAATACATTTAATATTTCTGTTTCATTATTTCAAGTTTAGTATCAGAAGTGTAACATTAAACAATAGTATGTTTTGATGGTATCAAGTTTTAGAAATTTGCATTCGGGCCCGTCTTAGGTTTGAAAGGTCGCGAGCGGGTGGGGGAGGGGCACTCGTGCATTTTTAAATGCGCATGCCGCCCCTTTAGGATAGGTGTAGGGCGGGTAGGGCAGCCTCTTGGAGGAGGAACGTGTCGGCTTCCCACAAGCGGGGAGTCGCCGCGCTTTAAGGATACCAAGAGGACCCCGAAGGGGGCTCCACTGCAGGAGCCCAAACGGGAAGGAAAAAAAAAAAAGTTTTAGAAATTTGTAGTAGGATATTTTTGAATTTGGGTACCAGAGAAAAAAGGCTTTTCACTGAAAGATAAATAAAAATTAGACAATATAAGTACACTCATTTATATGTATACAGTTATTATTATTATTAATACTTGTATTTAACAAATTTTGCTATTATGTATTTAATACAAGGGGACTTGTATTTAAAATTAACATTTACAAATAATAAACGAAGTATATATTCTTGGGGATTTTATTAAATAAAACTTTGATAACCATTCTCTCAACGTCTGCGATTTTAAAGCAAAACAAATATATAAATTTATTCAACAACTTTCTAACAGAGGACGTGTGAGAATTCCAAGTCGAATGATGATTGAAGATTCAATAAGTAGGCGCGTGCTGAATTCTCGTAAGCGATTTGCGGCATAAAACTATTACTGTAAGTGTTTGCACGTGACTATCGGAATCGAACAGAATGCAAGGATAACAGGAGAGTTTGTCGCTGAATGAGCAAAATTTTTAACTTACAGATACCTCTTAATATAAAGTTTTAGGTCACCTTCCTTCTTTTATCTGTAACGTCCTACTCAAAAATGTAACTACACTACAAAATGAGCAGCCGGTTCATAAACAGAAATAAAATATTCTAAAAACAGGTCTCCCATACATGGATGTGAAGGAAAAAAATTCCTCGATAGAGCTGAATCAAGGTAATGATTAGCAGACTGTAATCTGAAATTTGACATGACAATTACTTCCTGGAGTAAAACTTTTGTTGATAGACAATCAAGTTTTTTCAAGTGTTATTTCAATTGCAATGCTACAGAGGGCGATCATATTGTAATTTTAGGGCGTCTCATTGTTAATTGTTATCTTAACGTAAACACAGCGATGCGCAGTAGAACAGCTTGAGTGTTTGTGGAGGGGGAAGGTAACCATCAGTCAATGTATCGGTGACCATCGGTGCGATAATGCATCTTTTTTTTTCTCTTATCTCCTCTTACGTAGGTTGGACCTACAATTAAGTATTGCTCAATCCAGGGAAGTGTTCTTGTCTCTAACCCGGGCCTCCCCACCCGCCGGCTGTAAATCTGGCAAGGCAGGTCAGCCCACCGGGTCTGGATATTTTATTTTAAGTCTTAGCCTCTAACCGCCAAGGAAGGGAATGCCAGATCCGGTTTTGCCGTCCCCAGCTCCCACCCCCGTTCCACCCGAGTCTCGGTCTTATCTTATTTGCCCACTGAAAACGAAATGCACCCAAATGCGCTCCCGCCGGTTCGGGTCTTTTTTCTTAACCCCGTCTTCGGTCCTCAGTTCTTTTCTTACGTAAGACAATTGTTACAAATGATGTCATAGCCTTCCATGTATCTTCAGAATCATAGTTGGAATCATATTCTCTGGTGTGAGGTCTAATATACCAAATCTTAGTCCATAATTGTCCTACGCCGGACAGTCAGATGACTGACAGATTGATCCTATGTTCCGGTGTATCCATAGGATTTTCGCAAAAAAATACATTCAGGCGTATTTCGTCAACTTATGCGGTGTAGATAGCTTCCAAAAATACCATGCCCTGTCAATGCCTGGCATAGATAGTGGTCAAACTCTCCATGCCTTCTGTCGCATCATTCGTCCATATTCCCGTTAAGGCGCTTAGTCCACGATGCTTTATCGGTAACTAACCATCTATCCTTCCAACGGAGCCTTAATTCCGCACTTGCTTCCATTCTGTCTCTGTCTACGTAACAGTCTCTTCTTTCTCCAATCATAAGATATAGGTTGCTACCGAAGTCAGTATACACACTGCATCGTACGACGCAGTACGATAGACAGAGACCACTCCCAATAAAGACCGTCAATGAACACATCGGAGTCTAATGTAATTTCTCCTTATTGCAACACCTCTACTCCAAACCGGCGCGGCATACATAATGATAGATGATACGGTCGACGAAATCAGCCTACTTTTAGAAGCACGAGGTGCAGCTCTAGATATCATAATAGTTTTCATTGACTTCAGTGCTTTCTCAGCTTTATTACAGCTACTTTAATACGTTCGCTGTAACTATCAAATTGATCAACAATTACACCCAGGTTGTTAATAATCCTCTTAGAATTGAGCATGACGTTTGCTATCATTAAATGAATGGCCGAATGCACCGTCTTCCAGTTAATGTAATAGACTCGCATTTATGCGGTTCTAATTCCAACCTACGCTCAGCTAAGCAATCATCAACTAATATGAGAGCAGAATTGCCATATTCTTCAACCTCATCCTGTATTTTGCCCTTAACTAAGATGACAAAGTCATCGGCATAACCAGCAACTTCAGTACTGCCTGGCAACCTAAGTCTCAAAACGTCGTAATAGCCGATGGACCACAATAATGGACCGAGGACTGAGCCTTGCGGAACACCTCGACTGGCACGATGGACCAGTATTTCATCTTGTGGGTGACAAAAAACTGCCTCTCTTGTAGATATTGTTCAGTTTGTATCGAAGATAAGGACTGATTCCTTTCTGACACAGCGCCGATAATATGGCCTGCCACGTGACTGAAACAAATGCATTTTTGACGTCTAAAAAAATCATCAATGGCAGGCCTTTTTTTCACCAAGTTCCACGCTTTACATTTTCCGACCAAGTGATGACTTTCTCTACAGCCTGTGTCGTCGATCTATCCTTTCGAAAACCATATTGATTGTAATGCAGCCCTCCTAACACCCTCAGCTCGACGATAATTCGTACGGCCAACAACTTTCCCTCTATTGTTGACTAAACAAAGAGGGTGATCCATCATCACGGCGTTTTGGAAGAAACACTAACCTAGATTCCTTTCAGCAATCTGGGTATACATCATTTCCAAGAGTCTAGTTTATTATATCAATGATCACCCAGGGAACCAGCTTCACAGTGTTACGGTCACAGTGTTCTAAAACTGCCACCATACCGTCCTGAACTTAACCCTATCGAGCTGATGTGGGCCAGAGTAAGAATTGAATAGCTGAAGAGAATGTTTTACCTCGGCAGAATATTAGTGAAGTTAATCAAATAGCAGAACAAATATTTTCGGAATTAACGGCTGAAGACTGGAAATAATGTTGCGATCTCTTACAAATTTGAAAAAGCGTATTCAGAGATATATGCAGCTGCAGATATGCAAACTGACAATTTTATTATACTAGTAACAAATGAAAGCGATAGTAATGCCAATGAGTTTAAAATATCAGATAGCGAAGATACGGGTAATGTAACTGACGATGATATGGATGGCATTGAACCACTTGACTGACTAAAATAACATGGTTTATTAAAATACAAAATAATACAGTATTCTTACCCTATAAATACTATCCTATTTTTCTTTCTGCAAAATAAAATAATTTAAAAAAAAAAAAATTTAATAAAAGAATAGATAAAATATGCAAAAAGAAAATTTAGAGAAAAACAAACTACAGCGCGCCTAGTTGCCATTCATCACCTATGTGTATTGAGTGCACCAATCTAATGCGTGCGGAAACAGGCGTTCGTATGTAATACCACAGACCCAATCTTACTCCCACCCATCTAGCATTCCATTATCATGCTGCAGTGGTTGCGATAAGATAACTACCTCATTTCAAGTTGTAATAAATATATTTTTGTGAATAATTAAATTAAAAAAAAAAAAAAAAAAACTGATAAAAATATTAATATGACCCGTATTTCATAAGGGTAAAAGCGTTCAGATTAGACAGTAATGAAAGTTAAAATGAATTACATGCGCAGTTATTTATTAAACAAATACTAGTGAAAATTCTTGAGAGCGCTAGTCTTGATTATAAGATATGCTTGAGCATTTAAAATTTAAATCGCCGATTTTTCTACTTTTAACTAAACTTTAAAGGGTAATTACACCTGTTTTTATAGGTAAAATCCGGTTTATCTTGTTTAATACGTAACTAAAGAAAATCAATACATTTTGTATGGATTTATGATAATATTCAGATTAAACAATTTTATTGATAGTTAACGGATAAATTAATTTTAACCTGATATAAAAGGAGACTTTATGTTAAAAAAAGAGATTTTTATTTTTTATTTAATCGTTTGACATTTAATTTTTTTTTTTAAACATAATTGTTGTGGGAAAGGTGTTTTAAAAAAATATATTAAATAAGTTTCCTAATTTTATATCGTAACCCGGTTAGTGAAGAAAGCGGTTTTAACCTTTGTACTACTCCCACGTGAACCGATGAGGTCAAAGTAAACAGGACCAAGACTTTGAAAAGGGGTTGACATGAAAAAGAGTAAGAGAAATTCCATTTAACTTTTTTCTGTTTTATTACCTCTGTAATAGGTGAAATTTTCAGTGTAATATGGTAAGTACTCTTCTTTTCTTAAGATTTGGTGTAAATTTTATGATGTAAATTATTATTACTTCGTGCTGTAAACGTTATTGATTTTATTAAAAAAATGTAATTCGTTTATAAAATTCCCTAATATTTTCTACCATCTTTCTGATTTTATTTATAATAGAAGAAATATGCGTTTTATATACATATAAAGATAAACATTTGTTATTCAGTTTTTATGAATCTTTTACATCGTTTAGTTTTATTTATTTAGAGATACTTTTCCTTTTTTTTTTTTTTTGTTACATTTCATAGTCGTTTATACATTTCATATTTATTTTTATCCTGTAGGTACATTTCTTGCATTTAATTTTTAAGGAGGTAAAAGAATTTCAAATTTCAGATTTTAAGCTTCTAGTTTATTCATTCATTTTATCAGGAGATTCCTTTGAAAATATTTTTGTTCAAATAATAAAATTTATTTCAGTTTTTAAATAGAAGGAGAAATTATTATTTAAATGACTTGTTCGTTTAAGTAAGCACACGCTTAAACATAGAGAAAGAATAAAATCTCCAGCGTATTCTTGCTTCAATTTTTTCATCAGAAAAGTAGTATTTCCAGTGGCGGCGGTAGCTTAAAAAAACAAATATCTATTAGATGGAGTAAATTAAGTTTTATTGATAATAAAATGAAAAAGTAACTAAATAAAAATTAAATTTTAAGAAGTATAACGCTATATTTTTATATAATACTATATTTTTCTTTTATATGTTTTACAGTGTTAAAGTATATTATATATCTATAAGTATATCTAATACAAAATTGCCTCTGAAATACTTCTCTGAATGTAGTGCAAAAGCACTAAATTTGGGGATCGAATAATGTTTTATTTCATCACTGTTTGGATAAGCTGACTAACAATGATTTGCATCGACAAATTCTGGGCTATTCACTTCTAGTCATATTTCAAATAGATTTAACAAAAAAAAAAAAAAAAAAATACAAGGTTATACAGAATAAAACACTTATACAGTACAATAATTAAATAAAGTATTTAAAGAAATCAGAGATGCTGTTGGGAAAATCATCAGATGGGAATTTATAGAATCGGCTTTATTAAATATAACGAATTACAAAAAATAAACTGCTTCGACTATATTATTACCAGAAATAACTATTTTAGAGTTCAGATTAAAATAAATAATTAAATTACTTGAAGTATACCGGATTTAATTACAATGATAGTTGTTTATACGGGTCTGGCGAATTCTCTGATAGCTAAAAGCAAACTTTCAGAAATTTTTGGATTTTTTCCTTTCCGTAGGATTTTCTAGATTAATTCAATATAATCCTGACCCCGAATTTCAGAGGAGTATACTAGCACACTGCAGAAACATACTACTTACAGAATTTAAAATGAACCAAAAAATCTCAGTTAAATTACAAAACTAGCAGTTAAAAAAAAATTTATATGTAATACAATAATAAAAAGAAAATTCATTATAACACAACCTAAGTACTAATATTGCGTTGAAGTTATAAACTTAAATGAAATATGGTATAAAATTATAGATTTAATATAAAATTTCTAAACTCTAGCGCATTTGGAAAATTAAAGTAAGTATTTTTCAGTTTTTGATAAGTTTTTTTTTATAAATTTAAACATTTTAAAAATTACAAGCAAAATTAGAGGGATGTGTTTGTAGGGAAATGTAATGTTTACATTTCTAAAGTAATGAAACGTCTGGCAGTCTGGAATGGAGAGGTTCGTATCTACCCAGCATGCACTCCGAGCAATCACAATCATATTCCAAATTATAAATCATATCCTTTACCATTATTCTGAGCGGTTTTTACCCAATAATTTGACTGGCCAATGTAGTGAACTACTTATAAGTAAAATTCTTAAAAAACAAACATTCTTTTAAATTTAGCTAACACACATTTCTATTTAATATCTGATTTATGTTGGGATTATGACTCTATCGATATCCCTACTGTGAAAATAATTAAATGTCCTCAACTCAGATCAATTTTGTTATTCTACACAACTGAGAGAAAAATATTAAAACTTCCAAATTCCAACAATCGCGGAAATAAAAAAAAAAACCAGGTAACATATCTTAGGTAGATGATCATCTGACATCTGGATCAGTCCAGTTTAAGCTTCAGGATACAGCAATCCGAGTGAGTAATCCACCCCTCCACATTTCCTGCTTGCCGTACGTGTCTGGTGAATTCTGCGAGAGCTAAAAGTAAACTTTCAGAAATTTTTGGATTTTTTCCTTTCCGTTGGATTTTGTAGATTAATTTAATATAATCCTGACCCCGAATTTCTGAGGATTATATGCCCATGAGAGATTAAAAAAATAATCTTACAGTTCCAGGAATCATTTTCAACTCGAGAAAAAAAAAATAAGCAAAGAAGATACTAGTTAAGCTCTTCGTAACAGAATGTGTCGATGCTGTTAAAAACCCGCATTAATAGCGGGACTTCGCGATAAAAAAAAACGATTTTACCATGTCTAGTTTAATAAAAAAAAAGTATATCCTTGGGCAGGAGAATCCTGTGGAACGGTGCATAACTGTCTTATTAATTGTTTTAGTTTTTAAAATTTTCTTCACGATACATTCGTATTTTTAATAATTGAAATTGAAATTGAACTCACTATAAAGAAGAAAATAAAGCCAAGTCGTCTGTATGCGGAATCACACAGAGGACAAATAATTCATTAAAATATAGACCCTTTGCGCCATTTTTCTTAAAAAAATTATTTCTTATTTGGGCATTAAAAATACTTCATTCTTTCTTTCACTCTGGTTTACATCTTTTGCCACCGTGATTCTCTCGGTTCCCTCAGACATAAATTAAGATGGTTGTCATGTCGAATAAATGTTTAAATATACTAATGAATTTAGTGTTTACGCCCAACTGATGAAGTTTATTTCATAACAGGCCGTAATTAATCATAAAATGTGCGTATAAAATCAACAAAAAACACATTTTTCGTTCAACCTGAAATTTATGTGAATAACCGAATGTAGAATGAAAATCGCATCGGCGCATATCTGATTTGTATGGTAGCGTAACTGTTTCTCTGGCATAATATAGTGCGTTTTATACCAAATAATTAATCTTCTACTCAGTTAGTTTTACGATATATTCATTAATGTAATTGTGTGATAATTTAATTAATTTTATGTTTCAATTTTCTTTTGCAAAAGTGCAATTTATGGAAAAGTGGGGGGGGGTTATATTTATATGGTTACATCTAATATTATTAGAGATATAGTTTAACTCGAACGTATAACTCGATGTATAACTCAAATTTTCCGGTCAAGAGAGATAAAAACGATGAAAATTTTCCCGTTAATGTGGACTAAAAATTTCGGTATATCCTTGAAGCAAATACTCGGGCGAAATATTTCAATTGCATAACTTTAGAAAAAAGCGTATTTCCCACTTGTGTTTATATGGTTGGTTCTTTACTTTAAGAAAAATTAATTGAGGCGTAAATTTCTTACGTAACATGCACGTTTTCATAACATTGCAGGACTCTAGTATCATTTCGATTAGACTACACTTCATTCACATTCATATACATTATCCTCATTCTTCCTCTGAAGTAATACCTTACGGTAGTTTCGGAGGCTAAACATATAAAGAGAGAGTATCATTTCGATAGTCCAAACCTAATGCGTCCAGGGAGAGGCTAACAACTCTTTACTCTTTTTCTTTTACCCTCCTGAACTGTTAGGTATTACTTCAAAGGATGTGAAGAAATGACAGTTTTTTAGGGTATGAAAATGCCATGTCCCTGACCGGGATTCGAACCCCGGACCTGCAAATGAAAGACGAAGACATTACCACTCGCACCACGGAGGCCGGCATGCTAATACTTTGAAGGCTTCATCAGGGGGCCATTTCAATCCAGCGCTTTCGCATTTCCATTCTTTGTGGTACTAGCTAAAACATCATCTTATGAAAGCTCACTATCAATAATGTATAATTAAAATTAAAAAAAATAAAATATATATATATATATATATGTATACACAGGCTATTTCCCAGATGTTTATTAATATAAATGTGATATAATTAAAATATCATCTATTAAACACAATAATCACATAACATTGAAAGTGTATAAACCAATAAACAGATTATATTACTGTTCATTAGTAACTATGAATGTGTGTTAAGTAGATTAAATAAAAAGTATTTAATTTTTAAAAAAAATTAATTTTGTATAACTTGCTATCTTAAGACATTCGGTTTGGACTATTATACTAAATTCTCTGAATACAAGATAATCGAGCAGTTAATTGTGCGTTTTTCGTTTTTATGGAGCGGATGAAATCCCTCATGTAATCGCTTCCACAGAAGATTTTCTTACCTTAATTCGAATTTTATTCCGTGAAGTTGTCATGTCTACAAATGCTATTACCTACCACTCTGCAGAGTTACAATAATATAGTTTTATGTTTGTATTATATAGTTACGATTATAAATGTTTCAGAAATTCGGATTATTATTATTGAACCAAACATTATTATATTGGAACGTTTGAGTGATTTTGCTTCCTTAAATACTTCTAACTTAAACGGGAGACAAAAATATTTTGTCATTATTCTGATAAATTTGAAAATTACTAGAAGAGGAAAGTTGGTACTTGATTACTGTTTAATTCAATAGGTAACGGTGAATGTATTCGGTTTAAATTTATAGTTAATTCATCGGCAAACCATCAGGATAATATTAAATAAGTTCTCGCTTAAAATATATGGAAATTACTTTTACTTCATTAAACTGAAAACATTGTAAACTGTCGTTCTTTTTTACCGAAAGTTTAAAAGAGGAAATCTCTTTTTAAATTCTGTTGTTTCTCCCTTTAAATCTTTATTCTCTTTAATATAGCTCGATGTCTTGTCATCTAAATTGGCAAAAACAGATTTACGATCGATTTTGTAAGATTTAATTTCAATTTTAATAGTTGTATCGCTAAATGAAATATCGAATTTAGTTAAAATACAAAGTCCGTTAACTTCGACGTAAAACTGGAGTAAAAACGGATTCCATCTAATCCTCACTCCTGTATTCAGGCTGATCAAGGTCATCACCGCAATATTATATATATATATATAACTTATTTTCTTTAAATACTCAGCGATGAAAAAAACAGTAATCAAATATTCATAAAAGTTCATAACAGACTGCACACAGTGTTATAACTTGCGAACTAAAACACTGAAATTTAATTACCAAAAAATGTCGTAAAACAAAGAGCACTAATAAACATGATCTGTCGTTACAAAGTACCGATCAACCATCATATAAAGTTTAATATATTATGCAATAGATATATCAATTTCAGAATGTAAAAATTTACATTTTTTTTTTTTTTTATTGATAATATAGTAAAAACATTGTATACGATTTTCTACATTTGAACTCCGATCCTTTATGTACGTTTATCGTATCATATTTAAATTTGACACCAAAAAAAAGTTAGAATTCATAAAAAAAAAGCTACTGAACTATCAATGACTTGTAACAATAATTAATCTTCCTGGAATAAACGTCCTGCAACGACCATATAAAAGCAATACTTATGAAATTGACTTTGTGAAAGCCTGCTAGAAATTGAGAAATCAGCAAGTCAATTTCACACAAAAAAAAATAAAAGAATAAATAAATAAAAGGGAATCCGTTGAATAAAAACCCCCAAATTATTTTAAGAAAATTATTAAATAATAGTTATTAAAATATTTTTGTCGACTACTCAAATAAAAGGGAATTTTTTGTTTAGTGTTTTGAATAAAGCTTTAAGTAATGTAAGATAGTTTTGTTGGGCAGATTAACTGAAAAAAATATTTGAAAATGGGAAATACAGCAATGTATACTAATTCAAACATTTTCTTTATTTTTTTTTTAAAATTAGTGATAAAAATTATTACTCGCCGACAAAGATATAACGTAAATATTTATTTATTTCATGAAAAATGCTAATACTTAAAAAAATATATATGAGTATTTAGTTAGTTAACTGTGATAAATAAATAAATAATTTAAATTGGTTAAAGGATTGAATATTTTATTATATGCTTCGTAAAGAGAAATGTGATCCCGTGTATGGGTGTAAATGGCAATATTAGCATTTATATTGGATGTTACTTCTGTATCTCATCACAGTCATTTTGATTTCGACTTTATTGCTGTACTTAGTCGTTATGCTTGTAACAGACCTGTAAAACTATCCTCTTGAATCTAACTTAGAAGTGATTTATTTCCTTGTAATTGGTTTTATAGTTATAATAAATATGAAATATAGTTCTTTTTCTAACAAAACTTCTTGTCAAATATTTACTGTAGAAGTTTAATCCGGATACCGCCTGATCAGAAATCTTACCGTACAAAAATAAATTCTGTTAAAGATACGACTAGTTAAATGGTTTTAATAGAAAGATCAGTGATGGCGTGCGAAAAAGAATTCCCACAAAAAAATTTGCAAATATAGTGAAACATTCTTACTTTGGAACAATAAACAGGAAGGATTGGAGAACCCTTGGATAAAAGTTATTACAGATTGTTCTTCGTATAGCAACAAGGTAAGAAAAACTCAAAAAGATTACAAGAAAATTGTAAACGGTATGGTAAGAGTCTTTCGGATATCATTTCTTCTGTTCAAGAAACAAAAATTTCTGTAATATAAATAAAATTGTTTTAACAAAATTATACTGATATCAATAAAGTTAAGGCACTACATTTCTATTATCAAACTCTATTATTAATTTAGAATTTTGTTTAAAAAAAAGTACATGTTAAGTAATAATGTAATAGACACTAGATATACAATAATAAATAATGTTTAAGTGTTTCATATAATAAGAAAAAAATTGTTACAAGACTCTTACCGGCCCGATTTCATTTATGTGTAACTGCATTTTGTTAGATTATTCTTATTATTACTTTTTTTTATTGAATTGTTATCTCATGGATTTATTAATAAGTCAATCATGATTTATTTATATATAATGTTTTTGAAAATGCAAATGTATTTACAAAACCAATTTTCAGATTTAATGATGGAGGCGCCTTCCTTGTTAGAAAAGCACGAAATATAATTTAGTAATTGCCAACACCCATTT
>JAAAKQ030041202.1:0-16705 GCA_010016005.3 Zanna intricata
ATTTCATTATCACTAAATTATGGTCACTATCAATGTCTGCTCCAGGATATGCTTTGCAATCGAGGAGTTGATTTCTACATCTTTGTTTAACCATGATGTAATCTATCTGATACCTTGCTGTATCATCAGGTTTTTTCCATGTGTATGTTCTTCTATTATGATTTTTGAAATGGGTGTAAATAAATATATATATATGTATATATATATATTTATTATATTTTTTCTATAAAATAATATTTTCTCTTACCAACAATTTTTAATATAAATATCCGAGCGCTTTCGGAGTAACTTCTTTATCATCAGGGAATATTTGAAGTTATTAATTTAATATTCATGAGATAACAGTCATAAACATCTTATGGACATGACGTTACATTTCTTTAAATGTGTAACTTATTTTATTAATTGACAATCGACTATTATTAACGAAACAATTTTAATTCAATTTAATTGTAATTAAACATTAAAAATGTATAAACTTGAATATTAAATTAATAACTTCAAATATTCCATGATGATCGAGAAATGACTTCGAAAGCTTTCGGCTATTTACATTAAAAGTTGTTGGTAAAGAGAAATATTAATTTATACAAAAAAAAAGATTACTTTACTATTTACAATAGAACTACCCTGCACTTTATGAATGGATGTAATACAAATTACTCATAAAATAACTTCCTTACTGTACAAAATGGAATGCTCGTGACCTACTCTTCACCCTTGTTACCACACGCTTGCTGATATCACCGTCACCGTAACCGCGTCGAATACCGCCTCACAAAATTACTGAGTGTTCCCGCTGGTTCCTGTAGTATTTATATCCGCTGGCCTGCAGAACCAGTACACGCCTCATCCCTTAACTGATGAAGCATAATAATTTTCATCGTTTGCGTTCTTACGTTTTCCCATAAATTCTTATTCAGTTCCGGTAACCCTTCTTGTCAAACAATAGCTTTTGGAGGTGTCATTATCTGTATTACAAAGAACGGCTTTTTAAACAGACCTATTAATCTGAGAAAATAATACCTCTAAATTCCTTCTAGATTCTTCTTTTCATTATTATTTTCTACTTCTTTCTTCTTAATTGGAAGAAATCCGTTACCCTGCTCCGTTATACTAGTCTTGTATTACCAGTATGATTTCTTGTCATTCTCCTATATGTATTCCGTTCTTTAAATTCAACATTAGTTAACAAATAGTTTTGAATAGAGTAATTTTACAAACTAACAATCATCATTTTTTTTAAGAGAAATAGAAAAAAACTGTTAAAGAATCTTTTTTCTTGAAGTATTAATTAACCTTGAAATTATGTTTAAATCTAACAAATCTTTACTACCGACACAAAGAAAATGTCATCTTATCGAAAATATGATCCTGAAAATAATAAAAATAAAAGTACAATTATTTATACAAATACAAAGAAGAACCAATCATCTACGTGTTAAAAAAAGTAAGAGTGAGATATATTATAACAATTTAGTGATATAACTACACCAGCTCAATGATGGAAAGCATTTTGAAAGTTTTTACTTTTTTATTATGATAATGAGTATCAACAATATGAAATTTAATAAATTCTACTGCTGTAAAATAAATACTATTAAAACAAAAACCACAAAAACAATTCAAATAAAATTAATTAGGAGTTGTTTTGTAATGTTAGCATTCCGATGTGTATTAGGTGTGTATGTGTGTGTAATAATATTTACTTATAATTAAAAGTAAGTATATAAAAAAATAAAAATAAAAAAAAATTGATTGATAAGAATTTGCAAAAGTTTTGTGCATAAAGAATACAAAGTTATAAATAATAAAATGGTGAGATGCCGCTATTTGCTCCAATTCTTGAATTCCCGTGCAGGTGTTGAGAAGAGAAGGGGGCTTCGAGTTATTTTCAGTTTTGAAATTGTCTCCTGTTGTACGACCGGGCAGGACATCATCGAGATTCTACTCGCAAACTAAACTTATAATTTTTTTAAATTTAATTAAGTATTTTTTTTTTTAATAATAATAAAATCAAATTAATCTCTGTTTTAAGCACTCTTTTGATCGCATAAAACTAACAGTTATTATTTTTAGTAACTAGTTAAGTGTTTTCTCTTTTGATACAATCTATGTAATTATCGAAGTGTTGTGAAGTGCGAAATTGTTATCGTTACATATTTTTATTTAAAATGGATATTGGTGCAGATGTCAGTACATCACCTGGGTTATATAATTACATATTTTTTTAAAATTTAAATTTATTAAATCCAACCCACAGCAAATTAAATGCAAAAAGCAATGTTGAATTTCTTAATTAATTGTTTTTCTTTTAGCTCTATCTATTTTTATTTTCATTTAAAATACTAAGATATATTTTTAGATAGTATTTCTGTAGTACAAGAATTAATTAAAAAGAGCTATCCTCTTTCTATTTATTTATTTGGTGGATTTAATTAATAAAAAATGCTAATTATGATGTAATAAATTTACTTTTATTACGAATTTTAAAGTTATTTTAAAGTTTTTTAATAAATATATATGCATATTTTAAATAATTAATTATGTCTTTTCTATCATACAACTTGTTTTTTTTTTCGTATTTTTTTATATAATCACACATATTAATTAATTATATTGTACGTTTAATACTGAATAAAAATGCATTTCTTTCTGCATTTTTTTATTAGGGCTATAACACATATTTCTAGTCTTTGTGATTAATGATCAATTATCAATTTTAGGGCTGAACATTTTTGAGCTTGACATACCGATGTATACCGTTATCTTTCGCCCAGTAAAGAATGCACTGGGAAAGCCAACTTACTTCTCACTTTTCTTGTGTGCTTGGCATGAAATTCTTGTTATTCTTTGTTCATAAGAATGAATCGGGAATGAACCGGTTCATGAAATGACTTATGGTTCATGTAAAGTAAGGTTCAATTTTTTTTTTGTTACGGCAGCTAAGATGCTTATAATTTAAAATAAAAATAACATTTTTTTATTAATTAATTTTTAAAATCTACAAAAAAAATTATATATTCTTAACAATGTAATAAAATGGTTTTTTTTATTATCTTGTAGGGTATATTTAAAAATAAACAACGAACCGCAGTTTGACTAACGGAAACCGTTTTAAAAATTTTTTATTCTATTCTTGATTTAAAAGAGTAAAGTAACCTTCATGGTTGTATTAAATTTCACCAAAGTCTGTTTTTACGTTTTTAGTTTAAAAAACTGAAAGTTTTTTTAAATAGCTGGAAAGTCAATATTATTTTTGTACTGGTTATACTCACATCTACATCGTTAAATCTGTTAAGAGTATACAAACAGACTACAGTACACCATAAATATCTCGATCCACTGTAACAATTTCATTCCTGTAAATCTCTTATAAAAGAAACCTAAATTTGTTGGTCGGTTTTTAAATGCAAATTTTGTGATTAATATAGAGAGTTATCCGATATGATTTTAAGAGTTTTTTTTTTTTTTTAGTAAAAAAAAATTAATTTATTTATAAAAAAATGTTTTCTTAAATTGCAAAACTAGTAAGTAGTTTCTACTACAACTATATTCTCTCAATTAGACAGTTATCACTGTTTTGTTAATTGTGACATAAATTACATGTTCCATTTTCATTTCATACGATCTGGATAATAATCTAACAACAGAGAAATTATAAAATAAAAAAGTTTAAAACAGGTAAGATTGCTCAGCGAAATTAATCATAACCCGAGTGATGTACTGACAAATATTGTTTAGGTTTGGGGACAAATTGCCCTCGAATCTTCTCAGCTGTACGTCGACGATGGAACTGGAACAAAAAGGAGCCCGTTTGCTAATACGGTCAGTTGTATTGCAGCAGTAGATTTATTATAAGCAAAATAATAACAAGTAATTTTTATATTTTAAGATATTCTTTTAACTGTAACTAAAGATATTGGTCATTTAAAAGAAGTATCACAAATTTTTATTAGTGAGGAATAAATTAAAAGATCATACTAATGAATAACAAAACATTTTTTTAACATGAATTATTCATTCCTTTTGGCCACAAAAGTTCACAGAGTTTTCTATTGATTTTTCACATCCTCAGAATGAAAATTGAATAATGTATTCGTAACTGACATAACTTATTTATTAATAGCATTAATTTTTCGGATAAACAGCAGTATTTAAAGTTGTTTTATATCACGGGAAGTATTCGAAGTTTTTTTTTTATTCTGGCAAATCAATCATTTTGTCAATCATATCAAATGCCACTCGTATTCTGTGAAATATTCATAAGGAAAATTGATGTCTCTTATGATAATATTTCAAATGTCACAATTCTCAAGTCGCTTTGTTTGTTTTCTGAAGGACATAATCACCCCCTTTCACAAGAATACTCATAAGCGCCATAAACACCGTGCACTTATATTTATATAGTTGAATTATTCGTGCCGGCCTCCATGGCGCGAGTGGTAGCGTCTCGGCCTTTCATTCCGGAGGTCCCGGGTTCGAATCCCGGTCAGGAATGGCATTTTCACACACGGTACACATCATTCATCTCCATCCTCTGATGTAATACTTAATTGTGGTTCCGGAGGTTAAAAAAAAAAGTTGAATTATTCCATAGGTTATTTTTCTTCTAAGTTACTACCCAATTTTTCACGATTCACGGTCATTTCAGATTATCTTTGTGTTTTCTATCTACCCTCTACACTACGGGTCAGTCTCTATCACTGCTTACTTCCGTTCTTATTGATAAGTTTAAGATCGTACGATTTACTTCGTGTCTGTTGTTATCGTACTGAGAACGTTTTATTTCAACTGATATTATATCTGTAACACATAATTTTTTAAATATGTAATAATTATGAAATCTTTAATTAATACGCTGAGTGGTCTAATTGAAAATTATTGACTATTTTTGAATGTTTTAAAAATATTTCAATTCTTTTAGCTGCTCCAAGTCTAACTAGAACGCCCCTTTCATAATTGCTTGAAGTATTCGTTCTTGTTTTGCTGATAGATGAGGCACTATCTGAAAACAAATTCGCCGTAGGAAAATTACGATTTTCCTACGACAAGGTATTCATTTATACTTAGTTATCACTACTTCGTTAACTCGAACTTACCTCTGGGCGCTTAAAAGAAATAGGCAACCAAGGATTCCATTTATGGCAGGTACGGTGGATTGAATCGTCCGATGCCACGGATTACAAACGGAAATGGTCTGTTACACGGATGGTATTTTACTGATGTGAGAAGTGCAAGTAGTTAGGTGGATTTTCCCCAATTGGCATATTGAACAGTTTCTTTCTGGATTTAGTGCTTTTCGATGTAGGTTGGTCAGACTTGTTTTGATTAATTCAGGCCATCCGGAGTGTAGGGCCATTGATAATGCGCGCTTTGTCATATATCTGCTCCAGGTACGAAGCTAAACGTATGAAAGCAGCTAGAAAGCCTGCGAGGATCAGTTATGGTTTTGATTTGCAAGTTAATTGAAAATCCGAAAGGCAATAAACATAGTTGCTGGCTTCCTTACATTCTTAGCCCAACGGAGAATGGCTGAGGGGTTTCTCCTGCTGTTATAGACATATAAATAGAATAGAAAATTATTAATACCATCTGGGTAGCTAGGGGCTCGGCTGGGTGTTTACTTCGCCATAATAGACGTTTTGGCGTTGTGTCTCGGTTATCCGCGATATTCACTGTTAAGATGACAATGGATATATGGAGAACTCTGTGTAGGAACTGTGGTGGGAGAGGGTGTATGCATTGACCTTGTTCCCGAAAGCGGACCAGAGCAGAGCTGAGAGAGATAGGATATGTTTTCATTAGAGGGTTATTAAATTTGCGAATCTTTTCTTGATTTTTTTAGGAAATCAAGAGAATTTGAGTAATTGAATTGTAGAACAATATTGTCATTGTTGTGATTAACACTTGTTTTGTTGGTATGAGTATATTATTTTTGGTGTTTAAAGATTTGATCAAGTAATGATCTTAGTGTATATTCGAACCGAAGTTAGATATAGGAAGAGTTTTTATGTGTGGAAACTTTGGTGTTAGAGGAAGGTTTGGGGATCGTGCTTTTGTGAACTGGTTAATTTGATAGTTGAGGGTTGTAGGTTATGGTAGGTGGTCAAAGTTGGAAGTGGCCATACAAAGGCCATAGTAGGTTGTGTAGATACACTGATGAAAATATTTGCTGAAACATTTGCATTGGTGGCATTCTGACAGAGGCCAAACTGTAGGCTGTGTTGTGTTATCAAATGTACAGTATCTAAAATATCCTCTGGTACAGCCAATCAGGACTGGGAATGGAGGGTGTGCTATGGTGACTGGGATTGTCACAGGGCAAGGTGTCTTCCTTATGGGGTTCAGGATGTAATATATATAATGTATTCCATTTTTATTTCATGAGTTCTAGTTTAGATATTACTGTTTTAATTAGTTTTGTATTATCAAATATATTTATATGTTTCATAAACATTTCCGATCATTGGGTTACTTTAATCTGGCCCCATAAATATTAGAAAAAACCTAAATGTTGGAAGTAAAACTTGTCTATTTTATTTTTTATGCAAAAATTACAATAAAATTGCAATAATATATATACATATATATATATATATATATATGTATATTGATATGATATTATATTGATTTAATCATGAAGTTGTATTATCACATTCATTTTTGTTTTTATTGAATTTTTCAAATATTTAATTTTTTTTAAAGCTTTCTTCTTGTAATACTTTATTTATCTATGCGAAATATTCAGTTCTATTCATGTTGTGTTTAAATGTGGATAAGTTGATGGAGATAACATTTTAAAATAAACCCTAAACTAAAAAAAAAAAAATTGGAATTGATAAAATTTTATCTTTGTTAAAATTGATGTAGACTAGAATTAATGTTATGTAACCACATCATACTATTATCGATAATTTCTGGTATTAGACCTGAAAATGTGAGGTAATATCATTTCCTGGAGTTTTTATGGTGAAAAAAGAAATGAACAAAAGCATTCTATTTAATCTAAAATGATAAACTCTGTAACAAAAGATCTAACCAGATTTTATTACAAATAATTTTTAAAAAACTTTGAAATGTTTTTTGATCTCAGTAGGCATGACCAACCAGTAAGTTATTAAAAAACTTTAATGAAAAATTTGACTCAATTTAGAGTTGTAAGTTTTGATATTTTAAAATTAATGTCATCACTGATTGTCAGCATTAACACTTTTAATTAAATTCATCTATATGAAGAGCTGTCAACAGACATGTTACAAAAAAAAAGAAGAAGCACATGGCAATGCGCTTCTTGTTAGAGAATTTCTTGTTTTGAGTTAAGGTTTTGTTATTAACCATTTGGTAATTAATATAAAATGTATGAAAGAAAAGTTATTTGTTTCTTATATATTCAATTAGATTAAATATTTGTGAAACTTTTGAATTAGTAACCAATAATAAATTAAAAAATAATGTTTTTTTTTCTTAGTTCATCTTGGTCAGGCAAAACATTTTTCATTTGCTTTAAAATGTCTTTTTCCCACACATCCCACTTTATTCCCAGATACAAGCTTAGAGCTTATGTGGTGAATCAGTAGTTAAAAAATAGATCCCTGTTTTGCAGGAATTTTTTTTTCTTTATGATATTTGTGTGCATAATTTTATTTTTGTAGGTTTATAGAAAAATGGTGAAATATATATTTTATACATAATTTATCAATACAGGAAATCTTCAAAATTTGCCAGTTACAGTGATATAATTAATAAATAGTATAGTTTATATTTTAACATTTTTCACTATTTAATATACTACAATAAACAAATTTTCTATTTGATCATTAGTTTGCACATGCTTTGTTGTAGATTTTGAGCAAAAATCTATAAATATATATTATATTCTATGTAGATTTCAATTATATAAATTTTGAGAGAATTTACACATCTAGATTTTCAAGGTCAGAACATTGTTCTCTATGTTCAGTGAAATATATTTTATAAGTCAATAAAATTTGCCGGTATACAAGATGAAAGATCTTTAATGGCTAACAGTTATGGCAATCAATAGTTCAGTAGAAAGATATAGATTTACAAAAATAATTTAAAAAATAATTAATTAGTTATTTTACTCAAGGGTACACAGATTTAGAACAAAAATTATAGAAGAAGACATTTTACCCATGTGATAAGCATACTACAAACGGGTTTCTCAGAATAAAGGAACTACTATCATTTAAAAAGATGGTTATAAATTGATAAAAAAATTGATTTTTTAGTCTTTAGTAGGAGTTTAGTAGTTATGCCAAAATCTATATATATTGCTAAAGTTGTATTCTTGGGTAAGCCATAATTTTAAGTCAAGGAAATTTGTTTTAAAATAAAGACCCAGTAATCATTAAAAATTTTATCTGACATTTTTATAAGTCTCTTTGATATTGATAGTTATGAGTCTCTGAAGAATACTTCATATATTTATTTGAGAATAAAATGAACTTAATAAAAAAGTAGTAAAATAGAACTATATGTAACTAGAATTATTTTAGTGTGATAGTTTACAGCAAGTCAATGATAATTTTTTTTTTTATTTTGTATGCTGTTATAAATATAATGGTAAGAAGTTTGAAATTAGTACTAGACTAAATCTTCTGTTATGAATTTTTCAGCTTAAATAAGCAAATTATTATAATTTAACTAATTTTTAATGCTAAAATCATTTACTATTGTAGTAATAACTAATTTTCAAGAACAACCGCTTTATTTCTAACGTTTTCTATTTTGATTATATTTAGAATAATAAAGAAAAAATTCTAAAAATTGAGAATGATAACCTCTTGAGTAAAGAATATCTATACAAAAAACTAGTTAGTTCTTCAGCAATGAATCCTTTCTAATTTATATTTTTAGTTTTTTACTATTTTCCATACCATTTTTCTTTAGTAACTATTTTTGTGAGTGTCATACGTAATCCATAATTTTTTTTTCTGGTTTGTGTTCAATCTTAACTATGAAGATAGTTAAGTTTCATAGTATATTATCATGAAGTTGAACATTTTAACCATAATATGCTCAAAACTGTTAAGTTCATATGAAGTTGAAAATATTATTTACATAAAAGAATTTTTTAAGCTTAGAAAATTATTACTTAAAGTCTATAAGAAAAACTTGAAAACTCCTTCTTAAGGATCTTTTTTTTTTGTTAAATCAAATTTTCAGTATTGAATAGTTTAAGGTACAAATTGATGAATGATTCAATGGATGAGGGTTTATTTTGTGTGTTGTTACAAATCTAACTTAAATTTTTTCTTTACAGCCTTGACCAGTTTCAATTAGGTTAGTGATATGACATTCTACCTTATCTTATCTCCAAAAATCAGAATGGAAAAAGTATAAGACTAAGTTTTTTTCATTAATTTTTAATCATAATGTATATGAAGTGTACTGACCTGTGCATTTAGACATAGAAATAAGTGGTAGAATGCCTAAATGATAACTGATTCTGAATCACCTATGTACTGGTCAGAATAAAACATTTAGTTTAATTATTTACATGAAATAGAAGAGTTACTCCTAAGCTTATTAAATAGTGTATTTTTATATAATTAATATTCAAATGTTAAAATAATTCTGACTGATTTTTTTGTTGCAATTTTAAGAATTTTAATAGATTCTTAATATCATCAGGAAATTTCTGAAAATTTGTTTTTAGGACTTACTGAAATTGATATTTCAATACCATTTCTTGCAGTAGGGAAATAATAAATTTATGAATGAAGCTTTTATTAAAGATTAAATTTCCTTTTTAATCGCTAAATTTTGGCTGCTTAATTATATTCTCATTCATACTATTTCAAGATTTCATCAGTTTAGGTATTTAGGATTTAATATAAAACTTGTTGCTCTTTCTTCCAGACCATTGAGAAACTGCCAGATAAGGTATTATTGAATATCTTTTCGTACCTTTCTCACAGAGAGATATGTCGCATGGCACGTGTTAGTAAAAAATGGCGCATGATAGCATACGACACAAGACTCTGGAAATCAGTATCTCTCCGACCTGAAATTTCTGGTCTTCATGTTGGATCACTGGAATCCCTTTTAGCACTAATCAGGTGAGCAGTCACAGTTGTACTTATTTATTTCTGTATTTTAATGATTATTTTTATATAATTATTTAGTACTCTCCATCTTCCTATGTGTGCTGTCATTTGAATACCATAATCAAATGAAAGAAGATTATCCAAGACTGTACTTGATGACTGAAAACTTCTATTTCTTTTCTCTGCTTGCCAAATTTTATCACTGTCTTTAAAATTTGCAAACAAGTAAAGGTTTCTCAATTTTCCTTACATAAACCTTTAATGATGCGAGAAAATTTTAATGGTTGAAGTTGTATGTTATTCTGTAGCAAGCAACATTTTATTACAACTTCTTTTCACAGTTTTTACTCTTTAATAGAGAGAAAGGTACATTTTTTCAAAGGTTTAAACAAAGGAACTATGTTTTTATTTTTAAAAGGAAAACAAGTAAACAGGTTGTTTTACTTGAGCCACCACCAAAACAGAACTTAGCAAAGGTCTCCTTGTGATAAGGTTACTTTTTAATTACAAAACAACAATAATACAAATTGTTAAGAGTGAAATAAAAACGTAAATACACAAATAGTTTGTCAACATGAAAAGAACAAAAAGTATATTAAATAAGCTATAAAAGGATCTAATCAAAAGTAAAAACCTCAAATTAATGCAAAAATCTACCATTTATTATCTGAAATGATTAAAAAATTATAAATAGATTAATAAATTATGTATAAAATTTATGAAATAATCATATCATTAACAATATTTTAAAAAATTATCCTGTTTTATAAAAATAGAAAGTAATGTGAAGAGTAAAAAACTCACAATTGGTTTTATGTACAGATTATTAATAAAATATGTAAAGATACCTTTTCAACAATTAAATGTATGAAAATTAAATTTATCATAAGCCTCTACCTCATTTTGTATGAGAATGGGTGAATGAAATGAACTTCGTTTGGATTGTCATAGTCTGAAATGTTTTCATCAAGATCTTGTGTTTTAATGCCCTTTAAAATGATCTATCACAAGCCTACCTTTTTCATTAAAAGTTTTTGAATTACCCCAATCATGGATGCCCTTTGGGAAATTGGGAGTGATGGTCTCATAAATTAAAAATAAGTAGATTGTTTCAATATAGTAGCATCTGCTGAAAATACATGTTTTGTGCTTAATGGTTGAAAAGTTATTTAAAGGTTTCCATATTTTATTAATATTGTACCAAATTACAAAACCTGTAAAATATTACTTTATAGTGTTTTATCCATGGTGGTCTATAAGAAAAATATTTTAAAAAATCAGCTTTTAAAATAAAAACCTGAACTAAATTTAATCAAATATTTTTAAAGGTACTCTTTAAAGTTTCAGTCTCTGAAAACGGCTACACAGTCAGAAAATGCTGTTATGAGTACTGAAAACTTAACATTTATTTCCTCTAGCATAATTTGTTGTTACAGATTTTTCTAGTTTTAAATAACAGAAGGTTAAATTCATTCTTACTGTTTTTACTCTAACTAATTTAAACATTTTTAACGATTTGTTTTTACTATGCTGTCATTTAAAATACCCCTAAGTCTTGAGATCATTTGTGTCCTAATAATGCGCAATGTGCACAATCCATCAGGATGAGATTAATGATGAAATTACAGTTAGAGAAGAAATTATTTATTGGAGAATTGCAACATATTATTAGAAATTATATGACAGTTTAAAGAGTCAAAAAAACAGACTGGAGACTTGGCTTCTTCATGTCTACCTTGAGCTGACAATGTTAAAAAAAACATGTCTGCTATCTTGAATTCTTTTGAAAATCATGATAAACCTTCATTCATCCTATGTGACAAAATTATTTTAGTATGAAATTATAGCAATAATGCAACTAACTTTGATTTTTGAAATTTAACACAAAAATTTATAATTGCAAAAATAATAATAAATAAAATAATATAATAATTAATTCATTTACATAGCAGCAACTACAGGTTGATAACCAATAACAGTTACTGATGGTTGATAATGAATTTTATAATGTTTTAAAAGTGAAATCTCTGACTGGAACTTAAACCCAGAACTTCAGGATGAAAGGTAGAGGTTTTCTAATAAAACCAAGGTTTTGTGATGCGTGATTTTGAGATTTTGTACACCAACACCTACTTTAAACTTCATTACCCACCTGGGGTGACAAAAACTCATAAGGATTTTTCTGATACAGTTTTTACTTGTTTTACTGATACAGTATTATTCATATCAGTTTATATAAGATTAGGTTAGTTAATATGATGTCAATGTGTAGCAGATAAATCATAGTAAGAATAAGCGAAGTTAGGAAGTAGTGTTGTAGAGGTACAGCATCCAAACATTAAATTTCCTCTATATTCCTCCTAGTTAACCCTAGAAATAAAAACTGAAAAAAAAGAGATAGGTAATATAAAAAGGATCTAGGAAGTAGATTTCTATGATTTTTTTTTTATGATATAAATAATAATTTTATGGTTGAAAATTTTGGTAGGGGGATTATGAAAATGGTATAGATTGTTTCTGTATGAGATATTTTGACATATTTTTCAATAGAAAGTTTTTTTAAGTTAAATCGTAATTACTGAGGTACTATAAAAAATGATTTTTATATATCAACAGTTTCATTTTCTTGTAAAAAAAGCCACATTATCCATTTATAACACACATAAACACAAGCCATGTACCAAATAGAAAAAAGTATAAATTACATGAGATGAAATAATCATAAAAAATTGATAAAGAGAAAATATTTTTCATTCTTACTCCTTACAAAATTATGTTATAATTAACTCTGATCTATACCAAAAACTTTTCTAGTGGTCATTGTTCAATCTTGGAATGATATCAAAATGTTAATAAACTCAAACACCAAAACATTAATAGTTGACTAACTGAAGTAGATAAACTTTTTTCAATCATGTTATACTATAAAAGCTAAGAGATTTAATGACAATTATTTTTTTTGTGAAACTAACTTTCCTTCACATTTTGAGCAAACAGTATAACTATACTTTTTAAAACTTTTTAACAGCTCTTAAGAACTCTTTTAAATATATTCTTATAAAGGAATGAAAAAAATTGTCAATTGTTTAGCATAAATACTAGTCAGCAAACTGTGTATTTAAACACACAGTTTGTTAGTGGCTGTTTACTAACCCAAAGTGTTAGCAAACACCCACTTTTTAAATTATTTTAAAAAGTTTAAAAATATGTTTTTAAATCTTTGGCTTAAAAATACTTTTAAATAATTGTATTATTATTATTATTATGAAAGTATATTTCAATAGATAAGTAATGATTATTCTATATTCTTGGTCATTCATAAAAATATCCAATATTATCTCTCTCTCTCTTTTGTGCAATTTAAAATAATAATATAAAGTTGCTGGTAAATGGTTTCTGAATTAATTCTTGTTCATAGTGATGAGTTTGCTGAAAATTGAAATTAAAACCTTTAGGTTTGGTAGTTACATATACTGTACAAAAATAAGTTTTTAATGATTGAAATCCATCAAACACAAACTGGATACCCTGTTATTATTTTATTAAATGTTTTTTTATCAAACTTTAGGTTACTATTTTAATGTATAATAATAATTACTGGTTTTTTGTTAGTTTTTAAATGCTTAATAATAAAAATTTTTTTTTTCATTTCAGTATAAGATTTGGCCCTTCTCTTCGATATATAGAACTTCCTATAGAATTAATTACACATACTGTGCTACATGAACTGGCTAACAAGTGCCCCAACCTTACACACATGCTCCTTGACTTCTCCACAGCTATGCAACTCCATGACTTCAGTGAGATGCAGGTGTGATTGAGGTGCTTTATAATATTTTATTTTTTATTTAATTATTTATAAAAAAAACCACATAAATAAATTAAAACTGAAGTTTAATCTGGTTTAAACAAATTGTTAAAATTATGTAAAGTAATAGCGTGTATGTAATAATGAAGGTACTTATTATAGTACAGATTGCTTAGTGCATAATATTGATTACAAGTCTACTTAGTGTATACTTACTACAAGTGTACTTATATGTAGTTCTTATAAGAAGTGTAGTATGTATTAATTAGGAGTATTAATAATGTATTTAAATATACATTTCTAAGAACCTCAATAATCTTATAAGCCATTTTGCTAAATTTTAAAACACTTCAGGAAGAAAACAATTAATAAGTAGCACATGTAAAATGTGCCACTTATGAAAAATGTGGCACTTCTGCCATTAAAATTGTGGCAGAAGTAAAATTTATTAAACTTGTTTCTTTATATAAATGAATTTTTAATTTTGGATGCAGTTTAACTTAGCTTAATAACTGTATTTCATTTAAATACATAATCCTTAATCTCTAAAAGGTGCTGAAAATAATAGAATATAATATAAGGTCAGAATTTCATGGATTATTTGAATTTTGAAAAATGTAAACACTTTTGTTTCAAAAAAAAGCCACTTACATCAGATCTTTGCCATATACTGCTTTCTTCTTGCATACATTATATACTCAATATCAGGGTGAGTTCATTAAACACAGCATTACACTATAATTTTTAGTTGATTTTTGTTAAGAGTTCTGCGTGATATTTTCCTTAAATACAATCTTTCTCATAAAATAAGTGATTATTGTATTTTTACTGTGATCAGTTAATAAAAATCAGTGAATCTATGCATGTGTATCTGAAAAAAAATTATATTTTGTTGAAAGTTTTGCCACGTTTGCTCCTGTGTGCTCCTTCTTGGATAATCTGATAGAAATGTGCCTTGTTCGACTAACATAAATAAAGAATAGTGTAAAGAAAATTGTACCAATTGACTTAAAAAAAAATTAATTTTAATTGAATTAAAAAAAAATAATTTTAACTTTAAATTTATTTGGAGTTCAAGAAACGAAATAAAAGCAAAATTCTTTCAGTGACAGTCAATTTTATACTTAAATTAGATTTACTTAGTACTAAACTTTTCCTTTCAGTAGAAGTGAATTCCTAACTTTTATGTAATTTCAATGAAAATTAAAATGCCTATCATTTTTAATGCAGTAATAATAAATTTTCTAAAGTTGAGAGTTCTAAGGTTGAGTCCTTGTCAAGGCTTTTATGTAGATTTGAATGCAAGACTGTGGATACTGGTGTTCATTAGTGGTGGGGTTTCAGTTAACTGCACATCTCAGGAGTCTGCACAACTGAGTCTGTTCCAGACTACATGTATACCAGTACATTAACACTTATATTGCACTACATCAGACCTGGAAAGCCAGTTGCTGTAACTGTTTCCTATTTGTGGTAATTGTTACCTGGTTGTGGTAATTTTCCTATACATACATACATACACAGACTTGGTAGCAGCTAGAAAACTGGTTGGAAAATACAAACAAGCTGCGCTTTGCAAGAAATAATGAACCTTATAATAATTTTATCAAGTACGGTCTGTTGGTATGATTATTTCCTCATACAAATTGTTGGACAGTGGATTTATTTATTTAACTATTAAATAATGAACATACTTTTTAATTATTAAAAATTAGTATAATGTTTCATAAATTATTTTTTACATTTTAATGAATGCAGATTATCTATGAAAATACTTTTACAGGCATTTCCAACAAAGCTACGCTACATGTGCATTTGTCTATCCGAGGTCATCTTTATGGAAGGTTTTATGAGAAAAATTTACAATTTTATTAATGGTCTGGAAGTTTTACATTTAATAGGTGAGTTTTAATGATACTTCTGATTTTCATTATTTTGTTTATCGTTACATTTTTCAGATTGTAAAAGATAAATGAGTTTAAATTTCTATGATACCATAAGTATGTTGACATAACTTTCAAGTTTTTTTTTGGGTTTAATTCTTAGTATAATTTTTTAAAATTATTTCAAAGAAAAAATAGATTTAAATTTGTGTTATATTTCATCATAATCATAAACAACTTACTGTAACTGAGCAATTGATGATAGAGTAAACAGCATTGGTCATTTATGACAAATAAATGATTAAATCTAAATTTCAATACATTAAAATTACTGCTGGATTTAACTGTAATGTAATTTTTCTTAGGGACATATGAAAAGGTTGAGGAAGAAGAAGAAGAAATTTATGAGGTTATAAATGTACATAAGTTAAAGTCAGCGACTCCTAATTTACGAGTCATCAATTTGTATGGTATAAATTTTATAGATGACAGCCATATCGATGCATTCAGCTCAAATTGTATTCAGGTAAAACTTACTTTACAAAATTTTAAACATTATTGCACATACTTCAGTATTTAACTTCAATAATAATAATTTTTAATTTTTAGTGTCAAATTTTATGACAAGATAATTACTGTTAGGTTGGAAATCAAGAGCAGCAGAAAGTTGTTCATAATGCAGATTAAACCTAATTGTTGTATGATTTAAATAAATTCAAAACTGGAAGTGAACACAGTACCAGAAGTACAATGAAAAAATGGAAAAAAGAGAAGGAATCATGAAAGAATTCTATTCAACAAATAATAGAAAAAAAGAATAAAAATTTTGGTTACTTATATCTTACAATTAATATTTATTTCTGCCGGCCTCCGTAGCCAAGTGGTAGCGTCTCGGCTTTTCATCCGGAAGGTCCCGGGTTCGAATCCCGGTCAGGCAT
>JAAAKQ030041213.1:0-16705 GCA_010016005.3 Zanna intricata
TTCAGTTGTATGGCCCGTAGTCGGATCGGAGGGATCCCGGCGATGACCTCTATCGCATCGTAAGATATCGTACGATATGCAGAGGCCACTTTTATAGCTGCCCGTCGTTGTAACGAAGACAGTAATTTCTCATTTATTGCCCTCTCGAGTGCCCCCGCCCACACCAGTACTGCGTAGAGCAGTATCGACGTAGCCACTGAGAGGATAAGCCGCCTCTTGCTTGCCTAGGGTCCTTTAACATTGGTCATTAGTTTAATCAGAGCATCAAGGGTGCGGACGGTTTTAGTCGCGGCCTCCTCGAGATGGTGTTTGAAGAGGCCAGACTTCTCCAGCCATATTCCAAGGTATTTTACGTGTCTTGACGTGCTCACCCTTGTGCCCTGTACATTTATCGTTAAATCCCCAATCCTTCATAATTATTATTTTTAGAAACAGGAACTATCACTTAAATAAAAGAAATATTCGATCAGGTATTAAAATTTCAGTACGGCCGACCTCCCTGGCTGAGTAGTTCGCGTCTTGTAATTTCGTGCGGAGGTATCGGATTCAAATACCGGTCAAGTATGGCATGTTCTTATAAGCTATCAATTTCTACCGGCTGTTGATACTCGCTGTTTTATAACAAAAAGAAAGAAAATGTCAATACAGAAAGAGGGGATTAATTTTATTTTGCACTTTTATAAAACATTTTGTAAAACAATTTTTTATAAATTTTATGGTCATTTCCATTTATAATTAGCTAATTATTATATAATGAGTTAAACGTAACAGAAACTAAAACATAAATATTTTTCAACAAAATATTTTTAATAAAATATGAAATTCAATTTTAATATTAACATAATACAATTTTTGCAAACGTATAGCAAATATAACAACAAAATCAAATGACATTTTATGAAGTTAAGACATGACAAACCGCTGTCCACACTTCCATGTTCATTACTAAAAGCCAAACGAGTTACTTGCTCACGCAATTGTAGGCATACGTGTGCGAATTTGTAACAGAAAAGCTAACGAACCATGACGTCAAGTTACACGCCATCTACATAACGCTCACGTATCATTTTACAATTGTCACACATGTTGATATAACCGCAAGTTCAGCAAATTCATTAAATATAATTTAATTTTAACCCTTTCATTCTAGTTGAAATAGGCTACATAAACGGATTTTCCTGCTTTGCATTTGTATTTTTAAAGTTATTAATTATTAATATCTTTATAATGATATTTTTATGTATATTCAAAATAATATACTCGACACTGCAAAATTTGGAGTTAAATCTACATTCCTTATCAATGCTAATGTAATAAAACAAAATAATCATTCTTCTGGCTTAATTTATTCTGTTAATTCACATTTTATAACGAAAAAACTTTCCTAATCTTTTGTCAATTTTTCACTTAAATCGTTTCTTCCTTTTACTTAATGATATTTTTACTTTTTTTCTTTTTTTTTATCAATGAAATTTAATCCTTTAATTCAAAGGGTTTAGGTATTTAAAAGTACATATAAAATTTTATTATTTTGATTATAGTATATATACAGAGCAAAACAGTTTAAACATTTTCATATTTATATTAATAACTGAGGATCAAAATTTTCATAAATATTAAAAGAAGAATACTAAAATGTGGGAGAAAGTTTAAATAAAAAAGCAAAACTATTTGTGAAAGTGCAAATAATATGTATTTTAATATCCAGTGTAAATTATTGAGTATATATACTCAAGATGAGTATGACTGATGAGTATATAGAAATAAATTTTAATACTAACACACTAAAAGCTATAACGTGTTACAGTGTTAAAAATAAAATATATATAAATATACATATACATGTACATATACATATACATATATATGTGTATAGTGTATGCTTTAATTTTCATAGCAATAAATATTTGAAAACAGAATTAAAAAAACTTTGGCGAAAAAAGTGTGTAGCAGTAAACAAAGTGTACAAAGATTTCCATAAATCAGTTGTTCTATAATGCTGCAGGACCCTATTTCTGTAGTATTATACAAGAATATACAGTTATTTTTAACAAAATTTCCCTTTTTACAGACGTATTTTTATTGGTTGCAGTTGACTGTCTACTAATGAAATACTTAATAAATAAAGTAATTATCATACACCCTTTGAGCATCTCTTAAAACGAATTGGAAATGAAAACCACATGGTCAGAATTTTTTTAAACAAACCATAAAGCCATAAAGCGAGACAATAAATAATATCTGGGTATGGTTTATTTAATCATCGAAGGATTTGTAGAAAGTAAAGAAAAGAAATGAGATATAGAATGGACTATGTAAAACAAATAACTGAAGTAGTAATTAAATTAAAGTTAATAAAATTAACACTGAACAAAATTAAATGGAGAAAAGTACCATCATTAGTACTCATAAACACAAATTAATGAATGATTTGAGCAAATCGCCTGTTGTGTTATTATCGAATCTATGTTATAGTGAAGTGTATATGTTTAAGATAAAAAATATTATTATACAAAGCAAATATAGGGAAGGTTTTAATGTTAAAATAAATGTAAATCTCTAAGTAGAATTAAATAAAAAGTAAATAAATGAATAAGTTAAGTAAACTAATTATATATTTAAATTGTAGTCGCATTTAAGAAGTTTGACGCAACTGTTTTTCAACATTTCCTGTAACCAAACAAACTTTATATCGTCACCCGCCAACGGCTGTTCGAATTTTTAATGAAATTCCTGAAATAACATAGCAGGCAGAGTAAATCATAATATATTCTGCTGTAATAATGCAATAAGTGCTAAAATTTATCTCTAATTTAACTGAACGTATAGGAACTCCAGCTTCTGCATTTGGTAAAATAAATAACAACAATATTAAAATATTCATAAAGTTTTACAAAATTCTATCCGACTGAAAATTTAACTATGTATGGTTCGAGACTTAAATTAAACTGTCGATATTTAAGTTATAAAATTCCATTTCCACACTGATCTTAGATGTGATGATCACAAATTTATCCCGTTTTATACGGTCAAGAATTTTCTTTTACTTATAGAAAAACAAATCTCCTCAATAACAATGAAATAAATCTTTTAGTTACGCGATTATTCGGAAAATATAGGATAAATTTGAAATACTGTAATAACTAACTTCAAGATAGTTGGGTCCTCGTCAGTTTCATAAAAACATTCCAAAATCAATTTGCAAAAGATTGTTAATTTGTTGATAAAATAAAGTAAACATTTTCCATAAGAAGTCACACAACCTGTTCTCAGTTCGTATAACAATCATCAACCACAAAAAAACAAAATTATCCTCTATTTTTCTTTAATCAAAATTATTTTCATAATTTTTTATGATACATGCGCGCGCGTCCACTCACACACACACATAATAATGTTTTACACATAATACGTTTCAAATGCCTTTTCTAAATTGAAGAAGCAATAACATAATTAAATATTAACATTTAATTCTGTTTATTACAAAATTATTGATCCTTTAAGCATCCGTTAACAATATGTCCGCTTCAAGTACAAAACCTACGTTTTTCACCTCAAACAATGTATAATTTTTCAACTTACGCTTATTTTTATTATTATATCTCCAACAATATTTTACACAAAATAATAAATATGAATCAATAAAACGTTATCAGGAAGTGCAAAATTTTCTTTAATATTAAACTACGTATATAAGAAATTTTTTGAAATAATGCAATTAAACAAAAGTTAAGCGGCTTATCTAACAAAAATTATTAAACATTTTCCTGTTATTTACATTTTCATTTAATCATTTTTTGTAGGAGAGTAATTTTATAAAATCTCATCTATTGTTTGATTAAATTATAATTTTTATTTCAAAATCAGTAATAAACTAACTTTCAGATATAAAAATAAACTCTTAAAAATTATAAAAATCCAAATATTTAACTTAAAACGAAAAATATCAAGTCTAAAAGAAAACACCTTAAGAAAAGTAAATAATCAGTCTCTGTTTTTTTTTTATATTAAAGCAGTAAAAACAACGTAAATTTTTAAATATTTTACTCTTATTAGAATTTTGTTAAAAATAGAAAGATGTGCATTTGTGAGTGCGCATATAAATATAAATAATGTAATCTTTCTGTATAAAATATCTTTGCAAGTTTGATGTATCTTTTTGTAATTCGATTAAGTACAGTAACTCCAGAAATAAATTAAACAATAGCTAAATATGTTTCTGTTTTAGGAACATCAAGTCTAGCTCTGTTCACGTACCGTACGTCCGTGTGCGTATATTCCTATTAACAGCTAGTAAATAAGCAAATATGTGTACATGTATATGCCCGATAGTACAGTATAATACGAGTTAGTTATTAATCGAACACAAACCTTATTTTGGAGGTATTAAGACCATGAAATAGGGTTCATTCAAAGAAAGATTAACTCATCTCTTTGATCACATTACACATGGCTTGTATTTCGTCAGAGGTCTTTTCTAGCAGAAAACCGCAACGTAATAAACACACAAAGCCTTGCATTAAATAAATACATAATGCATTCGTTTATACAACACACATACCCAGGTACAGATATAAAAGTGTGGGGTAAATAGAAATGGTTTCAGGAGAAAATTTATTCTAAAACGTTTATAGCAACCTATACAACAAAACAATTAATTGATTATTGCTGCTTATTTGAGAGGAAATTTCTCTATTAACTCAGGTTCTTATAAAACGTACATCAAACTGGTAATGTCTGGAGAAATATTTTTAAAACGGTTTACTTTATATTTTCATTATTTTAAACATCACTTGTTTAATATGCAATTAAATTATCTTTAACGTTATTCATTGAATACGGTTGCAGAACACTGTTTCATGTTTTTAGTAATAAGTTGAGATAGTGGTTTGTTTTTTCATTACTTCTTTCCCTCCCACTATTCCAAAATCCAGGTTACAATTACTTAATCGTTAAATGGAACAATTTCTAGACAAAAATTCATCATAAGAAAAAATAAAAATGAAAACAAAATAGATTTTTTGATTTTCATAAAAGAATAAAAAACATTAAATTTTTTTTTCGTTTATGTTGATGATTTCATCACATAAATTTAAAGCTTGTGTGAAGAATATGGGAATGGGATTTTGCAACGTATGAGTAATGCCATGCTTGTCCGGGAATTGAATCTGGGACCTCCGGATGAAAGGCCGAGGCTCTACCATTCCGCCTAGGAGATCAGTGGAATGACAGATTTCAGTATAAATGTTAAAATTTTGTTAAGTATAGCTCATTGGTATATAATTATAATTAATATAGAAAACACTGCTTACCGACAAATGAATTAGATGAGTTTAAGTGCTCTCGGAAATAAATACCATCTTTAGGAACTCTTATTTAAAACATTAATTAAAAAACTGCACAAGTAAATCGTAAGAAAAACGTGATATTTGCGTAAAAACTACAGATGGTAGTCATATGTATTAAATTTATCTCAACGTAGACGTCTTTCAATTTGGTGGTCTCAAATATTGTGTTGTTTATCTTAAATGTGGGCTGTTTCGGAGGTGCCAGCTAAACTGAGAGATACACTCTGTCGTAAAGACATAATGAAGATCAGATAGGTGTCCTGCCGAGTGGTCGCAGGAGTGGAGACGGACCGATAATAAGTGCTAGGCGATGGACCACAAGGCGGTGAAGTGTAGTGGCCCAATCGAAGGGCGCTACGCTTTAATTGCGGCTCTGAAGGGCATCTCGCTAAGAATTGTAGAGCCGAGAGTAAGTGTCTAGCGTGTAACAAGGGTAGCCATAAGACAAGCAGCATGCAGTGTCCCAAGGAGATTTCTCACGTGGGAAATGAATTTCTTGGGATATATCTCCCAAAATGGCAATGGGCCGTTTCAAGACCTTCTGGGAGGATCTAATGAGTTCAATGAGTTCCATTTTTGGGGCCACCAAAAATGTGTAGTCTTGTGTGCGCTAATCGGGTTGACACCTTCACCTCGGAGTATGGCAGAGGCATAGAGGGAAGTATTGCAGTGTCCTCAACCTTACGTTCGTTTCTCAGGGTCTTCTGAGGTTTGTCGACCGTTGGGTGGTTTTGAAGACTGAATCTATGAGTGATCATAGAGTTCATCTTCTAGACTATGAGTTCATCTTCTTTCGGGTGTTTAGTGGAGGCCAACCGAGTCCAAGATTGAGGAAGTTCTGGAGGTCCTGCGTGAGATGGTCGAGGACCTGGTGGCTCTGCCGTTCAAAGAATTACTATAAGTGCTTCACAGAGTATGTGAGTGCATGAAGCCGGTCCCGTCGAACGTCGGGAGGCGTAAGGGGTACTGGTGGAACCCCGAGATTGCCGATAGGTGGCAGGAACGCCTGCGGCCCAGAAAGCGGTTTGTAAAGGAGGGACGAAGGCTTGATAGTCAATATAGACGCACTTGAAGCCGGGGGATGCGCTTGAAGCGCGCCCCTCGGGCCGCTAGGAAGGCTTTGAATCTTTTCCGTGATATGGTCAGAAACCTGTGGGGTAATGCCTATAAGATCGTTACCCAGGAGTTTTGGTAGGCCTCTCCCGGTGTTGACAGGGGTGTGGACAGGGGAGTTAATGAAGAGGATGGTGGCTACCCTGTTCTCCAAGTGCGAGGAAGAGGAGAAGGAACTGGTTTCCCACAGGTAAAATATTTTTCACGGCATAGGAGGTCCTGGCGACTGCCGGAGGCACAGCCGCGGTAAAAGCCCGGGGCGTGACGAGGTGCCTGCTAAGTTGGTCAGTGTGGTTCAACGTCGACTGATTGCCGACTGTTAAGAGGCCTGCTTCTGAGAGAGTAATTTCTGGCCGAATGGAAGTCGGCAAGACTGGTTCTCCTCCAAAAGCCGGGGAGGCTGATAGATTAACCGGTCCCATTTATCTTCCAAATGTCGCGGGCACGTTGTTTGAGCGGTGGTTGCTGGCTAGGCAGATGGAAGAAATCAAATACTGGGATAGGTCTTGCGGGGAACCAATTTGGACTCCAGAGAATGGCGACTACATTCGATGCTGTCAGGAAGGTCGTTACGATCATTAGTAAGGCATTAAATGATACGCATAAAACCAGGAAGGTGGTGGCCTTAGTCCTTTTCGACATTCAAAACGGCTTAAATTCGCTGCCGTGATGTAACCTGGTCAATGCTCTTTGAGAGAAGCATCGCCAACTACCCTAGGAGGGTTGTGCACTACTATTTGTGCGACCGGAGAATCGTGTATGAGTCTGACTGATATGTAGAGAGGTTATATCAGGTGTGCCTCACGATCGGTGCTGGATTCATATCTGTGGAACCTGGCTTAGATCCGGCCCTCAGGTTTGGTCTACCTCAGGGTAGACCCTTAACGACCTCATACGTGAACGACCTTGTCCTCTTGCTCGCAGCGAGGGGTAGTGAAGCTTGAGATTAGAACGAACGCTGCTATCCAAATGATAGTAGTCTTGATAAGGAGTAAGAGATTTGTGGACGCAGATCATGAAACTAAGACGGTATTCCTCTTGGGTAAAAGGTGGATCGAAGAAGTGACGTTCGTTGCGTGCCCATCGCGTCCACCTGTGCCCATCGCGCGGTCAAGTACCTGGGGGTGTGGCTTGACAAGAAACTGAACTTCCAGGTGAACATCTTGAAGATGGTGGAGAGGGCAAACAGGTTAGTTACGGTGCTAAGTACAGGTTAGTTCCGACGCTAAGCTGGCATGATGAACATCGATAGGCCGCGCCAATCCAAAAGAAGGCTCATCATGCCTGTGGTCGATATTACGGTCTTCTACGCTGTGCTGGCCTGAAACAACGGGCTTCAACCAGCTAAATGAGAAGCATGCTAGAAAGGGTGTGGAGGAGATTGGCCATCCATGTACTCTCAGCATATCGGACGGATCCTATCGGCGGTATCCTATCCTGCCAGCAATTCCATCCGTGGACCTGTTAGCTGCAGAGAGGTAACACCGCTTGGTGGTTTGGATAAGAGGCTAGTAAGAAGATCTAAGGTACTGGCAGAGGATGTTGGATACCTTTCCTAAAGGCCACTAGACCAGAGAGCTAATACCGAATGTGAGATGATGAGTAGATAGTAGGCTAGGCTTTCTCACCCAGTTTCTCATCACCGGTTACTGTTTTTTAAATTCCTACCTGTTCGACAGGGGGAGGACAACAGTAGAAGCACTAGTGAGTGCTTCTACTGTGAAGAGAAGGTGAAATCGGTGAAATACGTTGTGTTTGAGTATGCTAGGTGGAAGCCAAGCAGGAGGAGCCTGGTCACGAATGTCGGCCCGAAAACGACAGACAAAGTTGTACGTTAGTGATGAGTGGTGAGCGGTCTTGGCGTTTCATCTCCATGTTTATCAGGAAGACCTAAAGAGTAAGCTAAGGAAGAAGACAGTTTGTGCAACGTTAGTTAGCTCGTATTTTTTTTTTTATTTGTAGCTGTGTGAGTATACCCGTGTGCGCGCGCATGCGTGTGATCGGAGCGTTGGTCCAGGTTCGTGATGCCTCTATTCCCTTGTCCGCACCGTGTACGGGCCTCGGGTTCCGTTCGCACGAGACGGGGTGACGCGTGCGTTGAGGCGGGATGCTGCGTAACAGCGCGAGCATATGATGCTCGCGGGGGAGGAATCGTGCCGGTGGCTGCTCGGACCACACTCGTAGTGAGTATGTGTATTTTTCTGCTTGTTGAAAGTATTGTACGTTGAGCGAGTTTGTTTTCTTATGTGTAGATGTCTACGCCCCCTGATTTTATGCCTAAAGGCAGTTCCGGGAGTGTTGTCGGAGGGTGGTTTTAGGAATCCGGCACGTTCGGCGACACGGGTCTCCGGGTGTCTTATGTAAGATTTGACTTCTTCCTTCTACGCAGTTGCCAGTATCGCTCCACCTTGTATGAGTAAAGGGGAAAATAAGGCCTTCGAGGAGAAATATGTGAAATTTATGCAATTCCTTGAGACCCCAAAGATTACATTAACAACCCAAAGAGAAAGGTCAATTATGAGGGGATAAATTTAAATTCTATTGTTCTTGTTCTGGCTCGTGGGTACGAAAAGTTTGCTATTAAGCTTAGTGTGGTTAGGGAAGTTGTGGTTAAGCAGACTGTTTCCGTCCTCGTTCCGGTTCCACACCCTGTGCGGCCTACTAAGGAAAAGTTACGCTGAGATGTTGAATGAAGAAAGGGAGACCATACTGACCCATGTGAGCCAGAGCTATCATACTCGTCAGAGTATTGCCTCCTGAGAAAACGAGTATAAAGATAAAGGACAAATTTCAGGTGATCCTTTGTCAAAAAGGGTTTGAGCCTGAAAATTTGTGACAAACGTAAAACAAAAAAGGGGTTATTTGTCATCTCCAATGACAAGGAGACTATTAAGATAACCACTAACTCCCTTGAGGTCAGTAAAACCAAATCGAAAGTCACCTCACAGAGAAAGAGACGTCTCAGTGTCATTGTGTATGATATCGATGGGCATTTGTCTGAAAAGTTAATGGTTCTTGTAAGATAGCAAAATATTCAGATGAGTGAAGTGGTCTTTCATGCCAAATGTTGAATACTATTTAAATAGGATAGGCGGGAGGCTGAGCGCTACTATGGCGTGTTTGAAGTTAGTCCTGATTTTTTCAAAAGCTTCATTTCAGAAGGTAGATTGTTCAGTGATATTCTTTGTGCAAGATCAAAGACTATTCAGATGTTAAACGGTGTTACAAGTGCTGTAAACAATAGGGCAAAGGTTTTTAATAGGTCTGGGACAGTATGTTCTTATTGTTAGGATGAGGGACGTAAACCAGATGAGTGTCCCAAGAAGTTGATGTATCCGTCTTGTGCTACTTGTAACCTTCTTCGGAAAATTCCAAGCACTCTGTGAATAGTAAAGACTGTGGTTGTTATCAGTGGGCTGTCGCTATTTACTTGAACTCATTAGAATCAAATGGTTAAATTCGGGCAGTTAAACGTACAGGGGTATTATATAGTTCAAATTAACCTCGGTGAGATTTCTCTACGTAGAGTGTAGGATGTTGTTTTATTGCAACATCCATATGTGGTGCCTCTTTCACAGTTTGGAAGAGATTCTATTGTGTCTCTGAAAGCATGTTCGTTGTTGTGTGCAGAAGGGAAATCGATTGAGTCTTCGATGTCAACTCTCAACTATTCATTATGTTGTCCGTATGAATATAAAAACTTGCATTTATATGTTGCAAGTTCATAGTTGTAGTATAAAGACCCTGCTGATTGTCCTGTTGAGGTCTAAGATATACTCCAATCCAATCCATATTGGTTCGGATGTGAATGCCAAGTCATTATTATGCCATAGCTGATTCACCCATGATGGCAGTGAATTAATAGAGAGCTTTTTAGTCCAATATGATCTTGGTATTTAATGTACCTGGTGAGTTGCCCACCTACGCAGGTATGGTAGATGGGCGTCGACTGGAAGAATGTCAGATGATTGCTTGAGCAATCATTGATTGCTTGTTTATTAGTTTTTTGGTGATTCAAATGAGTGCTACCGAGTAACTTTCCAGATCAGCCGGATCGTTTCCTGTACAGGCATGCAATCTCGAGAAAATTTGTCGACTTTTATCGGCAGAGACTTCGTGTTTTGTATCGGAATCTTTGGATTCCGCAATCTTTGGATTTGGAATCCAATCTTGGATTCTGCAATCTTTGGATTTGGAAAACCTGGCAGTGTGCTCGATTACTTGCAGTTCAGGTCAAGAGAGGCTTGTTCCATGGTAGTGTAGACAACCTTCAGCTCTGAAACAGGCCGTCAGTTGCTTAAAAACAGCATCTCAGCGTGAGAATAATTCTGAGTGGCATGAAATCCTTCTAAGTGAATAGAGGAATCATTGGTCACAGTACTTCCATAAGGTTCATACGGCAAATATGGCAAACAGCGATTCCTTGTGCTCCTTTCTGCATGAGCATGGGAACAAGGATCTCCACGGAGTCATATAAAAGGTTTTGGGACTCAACTATTTACCTTTCGGGTAGGTAATGGATTTCGGTTCCTTACTCTTGTTATTTAGTCTTGTTTGAGACTTACTTTAGATGTTGCTTTCTTGAGGATTCTTAATGAGAGTACACCGATGAAATTGTCACATGTGGCATTCGCAACGGCAATCCTGAATAAGGCAAGAACAGGCTGAGAAATGACTTTTTCCGAGGTTCTGAAAATGACCTTCGGTAAAGCCTATACGGGCTAGGTTCGGAAGGGGTGGTGGATTGACCAAAACTGCTACACGGAGGGTGTCTTCCCCAATGGGGTCAGACCTTTTAATTACGCTTCAAATTTCTGTACTGGTACCTGTATGTTTTAGTGTGATTTTAAAGACGTTTCACATCAAAATGCTAAGGGTTATAACGGAGGAACTTTTTTTTGCAACGAACAATGATATATACAGATTTACTAAGTACAGGAGGAAGTTCGGAGATCAGGCAATTTACATAATAATAATTATTTAATATCCATGATAACCATTTAGCTCCGATCTGTTGAATAATATTAGGAACATTGGATGACCAAAAGAATACGTGGGACTGGACTAAGTGATTCGAGACAAATCTCAAGCCAAGAATTATCGTTGATAACAGAAATAATACTACCACGGAATTGAATAAAAACTATTTTTAGCAACTTGATAAAGTTTTTATTGTTGTGTTTAATACAGGTATTAGCGTTGTTACTGCTGTGTAACTACGGTCACTGTAACTACTTAAGATTCTGTGCTATTATCCATGAACGTTGCTACTTTTCTGGCATTTTATCATTGTATCCAAGCGAATGTCCTTCGCTATGGTCTTCATTCTTGTGATAATTTCTTATTCGGTTTACAAAAGGTTTTGAAATATATTTTAGAAAACAGATAGTAAATAAAGCTGATTATAAAAAAAAAGATCGGCTCCCCCACCATTATTATGTTGCTGTACACAAGACTTTTTGTCAAATTTTATCAAAATCTGCTAATACAGTCAACGTTTATTAAGCTTCAAATACACCAATATGTTCGTACTTACGAACAATATTCTCCTGTCTTTTTTACTTCCTTGAAAGATGTAAAGAAATTATTGTGAAATTGAAAAATTTCTGTTTCCAGCTTTCCACGGAAATATACATTGTGATCATCCCTGAATCCATTTTGACTAGTTTCGGCGTGACGTCTGTATGTACATATGTTTCTCAAATTACTCAAAAACAATTATCTGTAAGATGTAAAATTTTTTTTGATTTATGACTGCTGTAACATCTAGTTGTGCACTTTCCCTTTTGATTGCAGTAAACTGAATCAAAACCAAAAATATTAATTTTTGATCTTTTTTTAACTACAGTAATAAACCCTCAGACCTTTTCAACCATATATCAAAAGTGGCTCTTATTTTCATTGGTTTCAGAGTTAAAGCCAAATAAAATGTTAATTAACAAGATATTTTGATATTACAAGGAGAAGGTTCGAATCAGACTTCATCTACTTTTTTTTTACTTTGTTTAAACTTTTATTTTTTTAACTTAAATATATTGATTTATTAATCGTTTTAAACCCGTGGTTGTAAAAACAATTTTCAAATAAATAATAATTCAATAATAGCAATAAAAAATATATATAACACGAAGACAGATAACCGCGTTGCTGTAAAAAAGGGCGAGTGCGTCTCCACACTATGCCGAAAACCCCATACACCTAGTACCGCGGCTGCAGGGTTTCTTGTTGCAGATTATATATATATTACACAAAATTTTAACTATACTTCTAAAAATTATATGATTTGAAATATTATATTACATATTTATAATTTTATATATTGATTACTGTTTTTAATTTTATTGTTAAATTTTAAGCTCTTGCCTTAAAAGACAAACAAAATTTGTAGCTTATCAAATATTAAGCTTCAATGGAAATGAATCGGTCATCTTATTGATAAAAATGGCATTATACCAACAATAACTTTTGATAATAAACAAATTAAAATAATGACTTTATACAATTATCACTTTTTTTATTCATTTTTATAAGAAAAATAATTAACATAATTACACTTACATGGTTAAAGTTAAATTGTTCTAATTTATGTAAATATTAAAGACAATATTAGACAATTATTTAATTGAAACGTATCGTTAAATGATGTCAAGAAAGTAATCATAAAAAAAACTTTCAATAGAAAAGTAATTCAATTTACCAATAAGCAAAAAGAAAGGAGTAATTAAACAGTATTTAAATAATATAAACTAAGTTGTATTAAATTTCTTGATTATATTAAAAAAAATTTTGAAATATTTTATTCTTGTTTAAAGTTTAATTAAAGAACTTTTATTTAGTTCTTGATTTCTTTCACAGAATATTTAGATCTGAAAAATAGTTTAAACTAATAATCTTAGAACAGTTGAAGAACTAAATAAATCTAATAAAGATTTTAATTTTAATAAAAAATGTTCACTTAAAGAGTAGAATTTTTTTTTTTAATTATTTTTCCTCATAAAAATCTTCTAAACTGAAATAAGATACGATTGATTAGGTCCTACATCAGACATACTTACCTGAATGAGTAAAATAAAAGTAACTTTAATGACTATTTATCTGAAATTTAGCTCCAAGAAAATTTTATCTCGAGTTAAATCTGAGGTCAGCTGCGTCGCAAAAATTAAGACTAATTGTCAATCAAGATTCTAACCAGTAACCTAAACGGCAAGTTTGAAATTTATTTAATATAATATACTTACCTAATTCTATATAATTATTTTGATCACAAAATAAAAACTTTTTAAAATACTGCTCTTTTTCAAAATTTTTACTTGTTAAATTGTCTTTTAAAAGGGCTTTTTGAGGTTTCTGTTTTATTCCTTTGTCTCTCTCGTACTAACGAAAGTTGTGAGAATATTTTGAAAAGATCTTTCATATATTCGTATAGAATGAGTCTTTGTAGTTTTATTTCATTTTTAATCAATTTACTTGTTCCCAGGTGATAATCTATCAATTATTCTCAAACAGAAATTGCTGAATAATCATAACATACGAAACGTATATTGTTTTTTTTATTACAGATTTATATCAATAAAAATATATATGGTTTGTAGCTTTTAGAAGAAATCTACTATATCAATTTAAACTTATTTAAATTGAACTATACAGAGCTCATTTTAAGTGAAAGTGAGTAAGAATTAAGAAAAAAGCAATGAAATACAATTACATACAATTAGGAAACAAATAACTTTGTCATTCTTTCACAATCTGCATTGTGACAGTTCCATGTCTTTTTTTAAAGATTGATTATTTAACAATGTATGAAAGTTTATGAAAACATTCATTAAAAATAAGAAGTAATGGTTTTTCAAATCATATAATAGCTATTTTCAGGTAGATTTCGTAAGAAAGTTACCAATCCTAATGGGTACCATGATTCGACTTTCAGAAAATTTTGATATGCCTTCGCATTTCACATTCCCCAGATCCCAAAATCACCCAAGTTCAAAAGTTTATACATACGAGTACATTTAATATATCTATACATAAATTTTACTTTCTTGTAGACACGATAATTGCCGTAATTTTCCGCCACTCACTTTCAAATTGATACATAAAATATAAGAAACCCATAATCTCAGTCGAGTTGGTTAATGGGCAAATTCGGACTATGCAGTTTTTTTCAAAACAAACAAAATATCGCTATAACTTTCTTATTAAGTAAAATATCGAATTTGTTTAAAGTTCCAACTATTCTTTAGATTAGAGCCTAAAACTTATCTATTAAAGTTATTTGATATCTCCAACTACTGGCTCAGTAGAGAGAAAAATGGGGTTTGGAAGACAAAAAAAAAAATCATACCCCCTTAATCGGCACAGTACAGAGTCAATGTAAAGTAGTCATTAGTCCTTTAAACATTATCTAAAACTTTTGTTTGAAACTATTTTTGATATGACCAACCCATACGGCAAGGGATTATCAAAATATTGCTGGAATTGTAAGATGGGGCCTGTTCATATTCTAAATATGTGAAACTTCTTTCACATACGTTGAATAAATTTAAGTTTTTTTTTAATTTTAAGGTGGAAATATTTTTTATCCCCTACTTTTTTTTTTGTTTAGCCTTCGGAACTACCGTTAGGTATATCTTCAGAGGATGAGATGAATGAATTGTAGCATGTGAGAAAAAATGCCATGCCTGACCGGGATTCAAACCCGGGACCTCCGGATGAAAGGCCATGACGCTACCACACATGCCACGGAGGCCGGCTTTTATCCCCTACTTAGCACAGGTGAAATCTACATCCGACTTCCGGCGTGCCGAAAGTGTTTTTTTTTTAATATGAGTAACAACAGATAATATTAACGGTGTCCTTGTTTACGATACTTTCAATTTAGGATTCATCATTAACAATTATAATTCATGAGTTTAGGGCAAAAGATTTTGTTAGGTTCCTTAGGATTTATCTAATTATCGTACTGTTATCTTATGAACTCTATAGCATCCTTAAAAAGAGAAATATCTATTTAAAATTTCTTGCAGTAAAAAAATAAAATTAATTCAATTAAATCCATAACTCCTAACAGAAAAACTAATTTACATAAAATGCAATGAAAATATTTACATATGAAATATAAGACAGAAGTTGAAAAAAGTTTAAATTATTTTAATTAACCTTAATTTAAAAATCAAATTTAAGATATAATCAAGAATCTTAAAATATTTGAGATAAAATAATCAATTTTTGAATTAATTAGTATTTGGAAATCGTTAATCTTTTTTTTTAATTTCTAATAGATCACATCTGGAAACATTTTACCAAATAAACAATTATCTATGGATCATTAAAATATATAAGCTAATACAAGTATTAAAACATAATATTTAAATATAAGAAAGATGACAACAAAGCTGTAATAATTTCCTGGCATTGGTTATTTATTCTTATATAGTGGAAAAATATTAACACATGAAAAAAGTTACATTTTTTTGTTGAGGTGGGAATAATTTATGATGAAAATTTATTGTAAAATTATCATTATATGTTTAAATAAACAAAATATAAGTTTACAAAAATTCAAATTTATCGGTCATTTTTTCATTAGTTTAAATGGAAGAAACTAAATAAAATCCACTGAAAAATGTTCAACCAATTGTTACCTAAGTTTTCTTTTTTTTGGGGTGATATCTTATATGAGTTATGAGGGTGAATTATGATGAAATTCTATTGTAATTTTATTATTTATACTTTTAACATTATTAAATGCGTAAACCAACAAAAAAAAAGACTTCAAAGATTAAAAAAAATCTATATTTTTCAACTTTGATCGGCTGCCATACACAAATATTGCCGCAAAAGAAAATTTTGGGTCACTTGCACTACTTTTATGCCTAGAAAGACATAAAATCCCTTTTTAAGGCATTAAGACCCTTTTTAGGACGGAGGAATTTTATAGAATTTTTTTTTCTATAAGATAAGCAAGCAAGCATGGACTGAGCTTAATATAAGTAGGACTATGTTTGCAGACGTACCAACATTATCAGCCACTTTCTTTCTGGTTTTTGGGATCCCTGGGACAAGAAACGAGAAACGCAAAAGAAACCCATACCCCATTTTTTTGATTGGATACCGTACTCTCATTCTTCAAGAATAGATTTAGGGTTATGATTACAGAAAAGTATAACTAAATAATAAAACAAACATATACATCAAAATTTATTGTTACTCGGTTTTTATTTTTAAAGAAATGATAACGTAATGCA
>JAAAKQ030041224.1:6521-16702 GCA_010016005.3 Zanna intricata
ATATATATATATATTTATTACAATTTAATTATTAGATTTATATATATTGAAATTTTTATTGATAATCAGTTTTATACATAAAAACTGTAAATAAATTAGCTGAAAAATCAGTGACATAAAGAGAAAGTTTCTAATAAAACCGCTAAAAAAAATCTACATTAGCAGTCGTATACGTTACTTATATGAAAATTAACATATCGTGAGAAAAGTTAAAAATAAAACACTATGAAGGAACATAACAGAAAAAATAGAGCAATGAAATAATATAACAAAACATAATCATTAAATTTTAAACTAAATGAAGATACGAAGAGCAATACTTGTGGGAAGAATTCATATCCTAGCAATTAAATAACATCACTAAGATTGTAGATATTACATATCACTAAGATAGTAGATATCTCTATCTCCCAGATCCAAGATCCAAGACATGATGTCGTTTCAACCGTCGAAGATCCTTACTGTTATCCAGTAAATTGACAGACAGATATTTTTCATGGTTGTGTTAAGCTGTAATTTATATTTCGAACTGGATCGTTGAGTCTCTTGTGAACGTATGTCAGCGATTTATGAATAGCACATAATGTACGAGAAGCAACAATTAAAATTGATTTTTCGAAGAATAATATATTTATACAATCATTATAGTTCATAGTATCATAGTTCATCGTAATATCATAGTTAAAAAGAATGTGATATTTTTCATCTAATTATTATAAGAATATTAGTAAGCTTAGTAAGCTTACTAATATTCATGTATAAGCGTTAAACTACTGGATTTTTTTCCAATGATAAAGTAAGGAGAGATCATTTTATACTTCAGTTATGTGGGTAACTCATACGAAATACCTTTACTTAATAAAGTTTATGATATTTTCTAATGTAATTGCCTAAAATGGTTGTAATCTCTAATTCATACGTCCGTCAGATTGAAATTTGAGAATAAAAATAAATGCTGATTATCAACTAGTAATAGGAATAAATAGTTAGAAAAAAATTATACAAATATTTTATTTTGAGAAGTTTAATTTATTCTTGACACTAATCTAAAATTGCCTGATGGTTCCTCTTTATTCAATTCTTATTCTCAGAGCTAATTACATTGTATAACTTAGACATTTTTTTACACAGATTTATAAAAATAAAAATATTTCTTATTTTATCTTATTGTAATCGATAAATATTCTGATTTAAAATGCTTTCACAAAATATAAATTTGGTTATATAAAGGATTTTTTGTTATGTATAACGTTTTTAACATTCAAGGTGTGCCAGGATGAGATTACTAAATGTGGAAGAAGCGGTTATAGAATGTACAGAGAAATTCCTTCTGGATTCCAAGCGTCCCACAGCGACCTTTGTCGCAGGACCTTAATCTCCTTTCCCATAATTAATCACCTGGGAAGTAGTAGATGCCTTTTAATGGGTCTAAATTTTTAGTAGATAACCATCCCTTTTTCATCTATCCTACGTCTTATTAATAATTTAATATAAAGCTTTCTATAACTCGGCTATGAATTTTCTTAACTATTCCCTAGAATTTTCTCCTTTTTTATTTTGCTCATGAACGTTAGTTATGTTCAATAAATCAAGCTTTGTGTATAATCCAGTAAAAACAGGTAACATTAAACGTTTATCCTCTGTTATTAATTACAGCCGATAATAGCATCTTCGTAAAATAGCTCTCCTATATTACACTTTATTGAAGTTTTTCAGTAGCACCAGTTGTTAGTAAAAAAAAAATTATATTTTTAATTAATTCATTAATATATTTTACATGTTTGGTGAATGTGTTTTTCTAAGGTGATTGTTCTAGTGATTAATATAGTACGAATTTTATTATATTATTTCTTTTTTCCTTTAATAAAAAGTAAAAATTTATATTAGATTGAAGCTTACCCAAGTATTGTTTCAGTACTGAATTAATATTTAATTAAGTTAAAATTATTAAAATATATACAGGAATATAGATTCATAATTCATTTTACTTTCTTTTCTTCATTTCACAGCCAGTGATACTTAGTGGGGTGATGTACCCCTCCCACCACAGTATAAGTTTTGATCGCCTTTCAGATTCTCAATCGGTGTTGAGATAGTCATTATAGCATGGGATTATAGATTACTTACAAATTAAAATCAATTTTAGGTAGATTGAATTCAATAATCCTGTTATTAAAATCTCAGTAATCTTTTGCTGTGCATTTCGATAATCATATTTTTAGAACAATATTTAATTTAGTCGAAAATTCGTTATTTCATGTACAATTTGAATATAAAGAATATCAGAACATTTCTTGTTTTCTAAAATGATCTATTAAGTTTTATTAAAGCTTTTGTGTAACATTGGGGAATGGAATTTTTACAACGTGAGGAAATTACAAGCAGAAATTCATACTTTGATTTTTTCGTATCAATGACTATGCAAATTATGAGTGTGACATGGTTTTTATGACAAGGTGAAATTTTACTTTAGGAAAATAACATTTATTCAAATTATTTGATTACTTATACAAGAAATTTATTTTTTAGAAATTAAATATTGAAGCGAATAAGTCTGTAGGTCAAATAGAGATTACTTGATTTTTAAAACTTATATTTTTTTTTAGAATTACTTTATTATTAAATTCTATTTTAATCTGGATAGTCTGTAGTAAACTTAAAATTTTTTACACAAAATGTTTTTTTTACACATTATCGAAATTTATCCATATTTTGTTTTTTTTAGTCTTTTTATCCATATTATTAAGCAATAACAATAATAAATTAGTAATAATAAAATAATAATAAAATTAGATAATTTTATTCCTTTTAATGTTACCTTTTCATCAACTGACAATCAGTTTCTATTTGAGTGCTTACCGTTCATAAAGCTATCAACATTATACGATGTGTAAACATTTCTCAAAAAAATAAATAAATAAAGAGTATTTAATACATCCATTATAATATAAATTTGCAATAGGATGTCATAACGGTGTATGAGACGCATTACTATACGATTTTTAGATTAAATAACAAATCATTACAAATATTACAGTTTTTTTTATTCAACTTAAATAAATTTTTTCTAAAATTAGACCAGATAAATAACCGATATAAGATACCTACTGTTTATTCACAAGTTAACAGAATCTTTCAACCTATACCAACCGAAGTAAATTACTACATTTACCGAAAAATTCAACTATTTTGATTAAAAAATAATGAGTTTCTTGATTAATGCATAGATAATAACATAATTAGTACATATTTTAATTGAGGTACTTAATTTAGTAAACTTTAACTAGCGCAATGCAACTAGGTAATAGTTAATAAGCAATCTCCTCTCCCATGGTTCAATGAAATGACGATAACATACATAGCATGTAAATGAGATGTACAAACACAAGCCTGCCATTCCTGAGTTGTGCGGTTAATTGAACCCCAACCACCAAAGTACACCGGTATCCACTATTTACTTTATAAATTCTTAAATTTGACTAACTAAATTTAGTAAAGTTTTACTGAACTTTTAACCTTAGAACCTTTGACTTCGAAAAACGGTTATTAAACAAGTGATTTGGACAAGTTTACCATTTGACCCATTTGCCGATGGGCTTAGTTAAAACTTAAACACGCATATTTTCTTCATAGTTTGTGTTTTTTTTACAGTAATTGGTTTGAAAGGATCTTGTGAAAACTAATTTTATAATTTGACGGAGAATCCTGCATATACGAGTATAAATATAATTGGGAATATTATACATTTCAGAATTACCACAGATATCCTTAACTGAGTAATGGCAATGTGGTATACGATTTTAAAAAGAGATTATTCATAGAAAGGAACAGGTTAAATTTACTGGTTTGTACTGTCTCTCTCAAATTAATTAAAGTTGTGAAGGAACTACAACCGGGATTAATCAGAAGCTTCTTTCATTGAAATTATGTGAACCGTTCCTTCGATGAAAAGTGTGAAGTTATCATTTGCACGCGAGAACATCTTTATAATTTTTGAGATTTTACTTTGATTAAACGCTGTAGTATATTCACCTTAGTAAAGAGGCCAACCATTTCACTTTTTAAATCTGGTTTATTTTTATTGTTGTTTCTATTACTGTTATTTTTGGAGAATGACTGATATCTCATTTTAGATCACCTATAAAAATTCACGGCTAACACACAGATACAAGTAAAAATTTACAATGAATTAAAAGGGAAATGAATATTAATATTGAAGTTACTAACTCAGCGTTTTAAAATAAGTTAAAATTGTGACATATGAGAGATCCTACGTAGACTGAGCTCATTAAACATTTTGCTCTTTGAGTCACAAATAAAATAGAAAGGCTACTGTAAAGTTTTATTAAGTAAAGCAACATAATAAAATGGAAAAATAGAAAATGAGCTCTATAAAACTTTCTTAGAACTTGTTACCGAAGGTTAATCTTTCTTATTGTCACCAACAGCATGTTTTCACGGGATAGACAGGCCAGATTTTACATGAATAAGTAACAAGTTTGGATATGCAGGATTAAGACCAAAAATCAGATAGAAAATATGAAATGGACATGTCTATATTGCAGATAGGATCGATATTTAATTGAGGATTTCATTAATAGAGAACTAAGAGTTTTATATCAAAGTCCAACTATGATGTTAAATAAATTTAAAGTTTGTTAACCTTAATTTTATTTTCCTGTTTTTTTTTTTTGAAAATATATTAAAATAAAATTTAATATCAGTATTATATCTATGTCAGACCAATAATACTTCTCACGGTCAATAACAAAAACAATAGAAACCTAAAATTTGACATTTTTATTTAAATGTTTGTTGGAAGTATTGTTTTACTGAAGTGTAATTTATTAGGTACACTTATGCTACATAAATTTACTCGTAATTGAAATTTTGTGTAACTATACACTTTTTTCCATAAACTTAAGAGTAATTATAGCTTATCTCATAATTAACTTTAGTATAAAGTCTATAGTCGCATAAAATTAAAATTATGTTGTAAGAATGAGAGAATATGTAAAAGAGAAAGCGTGAACAATGAAAATATTGATTACATCAGCTTTCATAGATCTTATTTCATTTATTAAGTTTCTAAAACACAGAAAAAAATAAATACGTATAAAATGAAAAGAACAAAAAAGGAAGACGAGAAATGTCTTACAAATTTCTTTTAATAAAGAAAAGTCGGGTACAGATTGAAACATATTGAATAAATAAGTTCCCTAAGGAGTATCAGAGAACTGAAAACTGAATATAACTTATTTAATTTTATGTATCACCGTACGGTATCGAGTTCTGATTTTCCATTTATTAAGTATAATAAGGAGATGACAGCTCGACCTTTGCTAGAGAAAGAAAAAGGAACTAAAAATAGCAGAATTGTTGTATATTCCAATATGTAATTCATTTAAGACTAAGATTTTCATAGCGTATAAAAATTTCTCCCTTCGTATTAAATTTTTAAATATATTATTTACTAAATATATTTGAATTTATGATGTTCTTTTTTGCTTGGTTTTCCATTCCCAAGTATCTGAATCAATATGTATTTAATAGAAACAAATCTTTTAAAAAGATTTTTTTTATTTTTAAAAAATTTTTTAAATCTTTTTTTTTTAAATTTTTTTTTAAATAAAAATTTGTAGAAATTATTTTTAAAAACCCGTTACAACCAAAAAAATATCTTATGAATTATTAAATTTTAAAATGGTTATATCTAAATTTTCAAAATTATTATGCTTTTATATATTTCCTTACCTAACTTACTTATCAGTTTTTAATAATTGTTATCCGTGTGCAGCGGATGATTGTACAAGAAGCCAAATTAGAGTTGATTTTTCGAGAAAAATTGTTATTATATAGGTATTAATTACAGTGATTTTTAATGTTTCTTGAAGTGTGGTAATATTTCTCAAAATGTGGTGCCTTTATTTTATAAATAGCCTCAGGAAAACATCCCGAATTATGATCCAACAGTATACGGCTAGCACGCTAGTATTCCATTTCCTTTTATAGCGACTTTCCATCACTGAAATGTCTTTGTGAAAACTTCACTTTCTTCGTCACTTACGTCTCCGAGGTTGTCCGGAAAAAAATCCAGATGTGAGTGAAGGAAATGTATTTTCAAAGTCATATTACATCTTATAGCTCTGTATGAAGTAAGAAGTGGATTAACAATATTATGGTAATTGTCAGATTTTTGTTTGCCGAGAAAATTTTTTGCAAACGTCTTTAAATGAAGCCCAAGCTACGCTTTCTAAATTATTTACATTGAGTTAAATAAGTCATCTTTGACCAACTCTCTAATTTAAGGACCTACAAATATTCATTTCCGCTTTAATTATTTCTTCATTTACACTCGAAAATTTCTGCCTGATGTACAAAAATCAGGAACTATCCTTCTTCAATGCTTTTACAAAAATTTTCATTACTCCCATCTTGATATGGAATATAATGAAAATATTTTTTTAGGTTCAACTAAGGGCTCATGAATAATATTTTTCCCATTTGGAGTTAAGTTGTCTCGTTTTTCCACTATTTGATAACATAATGTTTATCCCTAGCTCGGCAGTCCCATTTGTAAAGAAAACATATGTACTTAATATAGCCTAACAAAATAGCTGTAACTGTCAAATCACCTCATATGTTGAAGCTATGTTAATTATAATTTATTTATACAAAAGAATCTTTCATCACATTGTATGTCTCTTTCAAATTAATACCATAAGCGATCGGTATCGAAGGATATTTATAACCGTTGTGTATTAGAACCACTTTTAAATTGTACTTGGACGAATCTATGAAAAGACGCCAGTCCTCATGTTTATGAACTTGTCCTAAGCGTAAGATAAACTCATCAATATTTGTGCAATAAACCAAATTATTTTCATTAATAAAGTATCGAGAAAGTTCTTTTGTTGGCTTCGAAAGTCCAAAATATTTGTATTTTTTTGTAGTAAATTCAACCTTGAAGTCTTGATCCTAACAGAGCAGCTTAATTTTTTGATAAATTTAAACTTCTAACCCAGTCATTTATTTCACCTTGTTACATAAGATATGGCTTATTGGAAAATATTTCAGAATCAAAAGGGATTTTTCTCTTCTTCACTACTACCTGATTCTTTATCGCTGCTTTCGAAATGTACATTCCAGGTGGATCAGGAACTGGAATAATTTCACTGTGATGTACAGGCCTGGTTACAAATTGCAATAAGGATATTTTACAGTATGTTTAAATTTTTCAGAAATTCCAGCACACTTGCTGGAATGTCTGAACAAATTTAATAATCGGTTACATGAACCTTTGGTTCACGTTAAACAATAGGTACACCAAACGGCTAAGCCTCCCATGTATCTTTCAGCTATCCTCATAAATACAGAGAACAATTATTTCATACTATATGAGGAGCCACGTCTTATCCTGATCACCAATTTTACACTGAAAGTACAAATGATATGTTTTTTTTTTCAATTAAAGTTATAATGTTTTTTCTATTTGATTTTACGGTAAATTCACCAAATACATAACAAAATGCATCCACATCATTTTTACAATTTCGAGAAATTATCACACTGCAGGGTTAATAAATTTAGAACAGCAATAAGAATGAACAAAATTAATTCATTCCTAAATCCAGTGCTAAATACAAACACCACAGCTGTGTTTTTAGCTACATGTTTCTGACCTGCACAGATATGATTAATCTTGTTCATGAAGTCTCGCTCTTCAGTATTAGATATGATGTCATAATATGTGACTATAATATGATTTAATTCTTTGTCTAGTATTGTTTATAGCTTACAAATTATATAACAAAGTTAAATAGTAAAAAAGAACTAAAAAAATACAATATAGAAGCTTAAAATGCTAGCTATATGTTGAAAAATGAAAAAAATCCTTTCATTAAAATTTAAAAATTTTTCAAAAATAGTGGGTAATAGAAATATTCTGAGTTAATATTCGTTTTCAGTATCAAAAAAACAGATTAAAATCATGTATCAGGTGTTAGGAAACAAAAATTATGTTCAACAGTGTTATCTTTTTACTTTTCTCCAAAACACGTGAATAGATTTAACATCAAAGACGTTGATACTAATAATCCAGAGTCTAGTGTTACAGAATCAAAAAACTTCCTATTAAAAATTTAAAGGCGTATTCCTCTGATTAAACCAATGAAATATTTACAAACATAGATTTTGGAAAAGAATTTTTTTTTTAAATTTACAGCTACTAAAAGCCCAAATGTTTTCCTTTATCGGCTAAATACGATAAAAAATAGATGCTGCAGTAACAGGGACGTATTTTATGCGGTTAGTATTATGATTTTTAGATATATAATTTATCTCGTGTAAAATTATTGCACTTATTACATGACAATTTTTATTATGTATAGAAGAATAAACTGAAATCAAATGTCATATTCATTAATTATACTTTCAGTACCTGTCCTACATTTTTATCCTTTGGTATTAAATTGGCTATTATTTCTTTCAATATTTTTATATTGTATTTATAGATAGAGAAATCATAGAGAACAATATGTTTAATAATTTAAGGTGGACCTCACATGACTTTCTTGTACGAAAATCCAAAAATGGTAACCTTCTCAAGAGTGGTCGACCTGAGATTGTACAAGACTACACTTTATTCACATTCATACACATCATCCTCATTCATCTTCTGAAGTATACCTTAACGGTAGTTCTGGAGGCTAAACAGATAAAATAGAGGGATATATATATATATATATATAATTTGCATAATAAGTTTTAAAAAACCTGATTTCTATAATTCTATTTCCTCTAGGATGGTGTCTAAAAAAAATTTTACAGTAAAAAAATGTAAATCCCCTGATTCAAATAGTTATTTAAGTGATTAATGTTAAGAACTTTATGAAGATAAAATTTTATTAGAAATTATAGAACATTTAATACACAATGTATGTAATACATTTGTAAAGATAATTACAATTAAATAAACTATTAATTTTGAAAAATAATTTCAAAAATTTATATTAATAAATCTACTCTAGATATGAATTAATATTAAGTAAATTTTGAAGGCAAACTGTATTCTACGGTAATTATTTTATTTTCAAAATTTTTCCATTCATTCATTCATTCATTGTTTAAGAATTTTTTAATCATTTTTTACGTTAAAAATTATTTGGAGAATAATTATCTTTATTTTTATCATCATTCCTTTGCAAAAAATATCAACAATCCTTATTCGAAATTTTTAAGGTGTTCTACCAAAGAGGCAGATCCTCATTAATCCTTAAATAATAGAAAATTTTTTAGATGGATATATTATTAGTAAGAAATTTAAAGTTCTGCTTTGTTTTCATGTTAATTATTAATATTTTTAATCTTGTAATTGTAACTATCTTACAAAATTTTTGGTGAAATTATCCGATTTTTTTAATGTAACCGATTAGTACTTTTGCAAAAATCAATCGCATATTTGAACTATTTTTATTTAAAAAACAGTCTTTATAATAATTTTCATCTTATGTGAAAATGAATAATAATTTTTGTAAAATTCTCATTTAAAGAACAACCGTTTTTATGTTTTCAAAAATTATATGATCAATAATATTTTTGGTACCTTTAAAATATCATCAGTGACTTATATTTATATCTACCTTATATTTAAATTTTAAGAGTAATTAGATTTTTTATTTGCTAAGTATTACAAATACAGAATCTAATTGTGTGGTACAACAAGCAGGGGTAATATCGAATTCATATAGCAATTCTAGAACAAACAATTGAGAGATATAACAGAAGCGCCTTGGTTTGCGAAAAAACACTGAAATACGCTATTACCTGGGATAATCGTTGGGCGCCTTAAGCGTCTGCATATATTAGATTTGAAAGTCCTCCGAGATTTGTAGTGAATCGATTACCCTAGGGTGTTGTGAATCGTAAAAATTCATCATTTTACCACTTATTTTCGTTGGTTCTTTGATTTGTTTAACTGTTTCTTTTTTGATTAGTTGTTATTTGTGTGAGAGTAAAACTACTTTTTGGGAGTTTTGATTTTTATATTCTGATCTTTCGACTAACCTTTTTTGTGTATTTATATATGTTTAATTTGAATTTATGTATTTTATTATATATATTCTGTTCTCTGAAGGATTTCAAGTAGAAACCCATCTCAGCATGTCATTATTTTTTTTTTT
>JAAAKQ030041246.1:0-16701 GCA_010016005.3 Zanna intricata
CATAGATAAATGTTATTTCTCCTATATGTCAGTTGGCAACACTGTATCCCCGAGGTTAGCAGCTTGTAACAGTTGAAATGTCCTTCGCATTAGAGCTATACCGGCATAAATTCGGTATTGTGTTATCTATGTCGTTTTCCAAGGTCGAACGTCTGTTTATTATTGAAACTTATTGCGCGTTTAATCTTACGAACGCGTGAAAGACGAGTTTCGGATACAATTTCCCAATTCTTCAGTTCCTACTAAGTCGGCAGTATCGCGTTTGATTAATAAATTTCGTGAGACCGAGATGTACATGACCGGAAAACCACAGGTCGACTATCACTATTAACAGTAGTAGTACTGGAGGATATGAAAAAACGTTTGACTCGCTCGCCCAGAAAATTATTTTCACAGCAGGGCTTTCACTATCTACAGCTTTCAGGGCTATTAAAAAAAAAAAAAAAAAATTACAACTGCATGCTTATCGCATCGGTGTCGTTCAACAACTGAAAGAAATACACCGCGGAAAACGTTTACAATATTATCGCCCGTTTCGTTCTCTTGTTGATGACAAGAGTATTGAAATTTTGGATCGTGTTTATTTCAGCGACGAGGCGTTTTTTCACTCGGATGGCTACATTAACAGCCAAAACTGGTGAATATGGAACGCTGAAAATCCTCGCACGTTTCACGAGCGACCATTACAGGCACTTAAAATTGTTTGGGTGCGACATCTCCCGGCGTCGTGTAATAGGTTCTTTATTTTTTTGACGATCTGATGACGGTGTGGTTTATTGCAACTTAATTGAACAGTTTATTTCCATGTTAAAAAAAAACCAGATGTTGGTTCGAACAGGATTACGCAACGTGTCAGACTGTTAATGAAACGCTAGATACGTTACAGGAATATTTTGTGATAGTCTGATATCAAACGGGTTGTGGCCTCAAAGATCCCCCCAGATCATACACTAGCAGACGTTTTCCTTTGGGGTTATTTAAAAGTGTAGTTTTTAAAAATTATTCTCACTCGCTTGACGAGTTGAAAGGCTAATAGTGTGAGAATTCAAACATTACGAAAAGTGGCTGCAAACGTTATGAAATGTCTACGAGCCTGCATCGAGATCACATGAACTCATTCTGAATATCTATTGTAAAGTTATTAAAGGTAAATTGAATATTGTTGTACAAGTATTTTATTAACATTAATGTTTTTTGTAATAAATTCACGTCGTCAAACAAAGAGATTGCGTCCTTTTTTAAACACAGTTATCTGTAACACAAGTATGCCACTTAGTATTGTAATATGATAATTAAATTAATTATACGCTGTTTAAATAATTTCAAGGAAAAGAACAAATGCAAAGAAACAACTCACACATTATTAAAATCTTACACAAAAAAAAAAAATTAAAAAAATCACAGAATTCACAATATTGTTCTGGGCTATTAAAAATACTAAGTACAATAAATGAAATATTGGTAAAATTTGGTAGTAAAAAAATGAACATATTGTACAAAAAAATACAATAAATGGGATAACTGGGAGATGAATATTTCAAAATTACAGATCAATCATGATGCAATCAATGATGAATAAATGTCAAATTAATTAACATAAAGTATTGTAGTTCTACTTCAAGCAACAATAACAGTTTGTATCAAAATCATCTGTCATTAGTACCACTACAATGAAATTTTATAAAACCATATCATTAAGGGATAAGTTATCTAATCAGTTATTATTCAAACAGAATTCATATTTTATATAAATACATAGAAATTTTATAACATACACAACACAACTGTAATGATATTTTGTTAGATATAGCTTCTTTATAAAGAAACTACATTTTACAACACTTTTTTTTTTTTTACAAAGCAAACAAAATTCGAAATATGTCAACATGAAAAAAAAAAGCAGGGCTGCTGTTCATATTTACATTTTTAATAAACACATGTTATATTCCATCAGACACAAAGTCACAGCAATAAGCACAGTTAACACCCCAATCGAAACAAAATAATAATAGCATTTCTTAAAATACAACTACAATAAATCTACACGGTAAGGAAATATATTAAAGACATTCAAATTTCAATAAAATAATGTGCAAAAAATTTAAACATTAGATTTTAAAAAGCTTAACCTTTCCTTCACAGCATACGCTTAGTGCAGATCATTTTTTTTTAATATTTGTAATAATGTACTTCGCTGTATGTAATCGCTACATTTATTCAAAGTTTAGTCAGATATGGTTTTTTTTTTTAAATATAATAATATTAAAAGATTTTTTTTTTTTTTAATGAATAAATTTTAATTTTCATACTACCACTTTATACCATTACACTAATTAAAAATAAATTTTAAAAAAAATAATAAAACTTTAAAAATCTCTGACAAATAGTTAGAAAATAATGCTATTTCAAATATTATTTAAATCTTTACTTTCGAAAGTCAACAACAAAATTAAAATGGCCAACTCGTTATTTGGTGAAGGCTCAAAAAGTAAAAAAATTACAGAATAATAGAAAACTATTATTTTATAATATTTTGTGTACTTATCTTTTTCTGACACTAGTTTTTATTACTAATAAAAAATTAATTTATTTTACGCTTTTTAATTTCAAATATGGATGAAGGCCTGAAAAATCAGTGCCCAAAGGAAAAAAAGATCTTTGCAAGATGAAAAAATGCAAATAAAATATTACTCTCTGGGATGCAGATATTTAAAAAAAAGGAACTTATTGTCCAAATTAAAATAAAAACATAGGAGTCAGTTTTGAATAGATCAAATTATTAAAACAAAAATTATGAATGAAAAACTGTACTATTATTAAGGATTCTTTAGGTGAGGGTAATGACTAAAGGCCTTCAAAACAACAAGAAAAACATATTATATACACTGAACTACAACCATTTCAAATAAAACAAAGTAGTAAAATTAAATTTACACAAACTGTAATGAGATCATGAACAATTTTTATTCAATAAAATCTCATTAAATAGTTCAATCTTACATCACATCTTGTAAAAATAATAAAAACCATTAATCTGAACTACTTACATTTTAATTATCCAAATTAAATTTTTTGATATTTATTATAGATAATAAAACAACAAATCAAAAGAAAGCATTTAAGAAAAAATAAATAAAGTTTAAAAAAAAAAAATTAACTTTATAAAGCTAAAAATATTTACCTCTACTCTTAACAGTAAAACGAGATCAAAGAAATTGTATAACAGGTAAGCCTAAAATAAAATAGAAAGAAAACTCTCTAGTTAAGAAAAAAAAGTGATATAGTCAGCTCAGCACACAGCTTTCTCCCACTACAATAATCTTAGTTACAGCAGCTTTCTAAACGATCGTCTATTTATTGCAAAATAAGACTACGTCCAAACATCTTAGATTTTTATTTTCAAAATAAGATAAATTAAAAAAATGCAATATGACAAAATTTATTTTTGAGAAAAAACAAAATTATATTTACAAACATTGATAATTATAAAGACAAACCCTGTGTTAAATATTAATATTTTATATTACAAAAAATTAAATTGTTAACATTATCAAAATAAAAATTTGTTAACCACAGTGGAGAAGAAATAAATATATATGGACTACTCTTTCACATGGAATAAATGTTAGGCCTTTTTTTAAAACAAAATAAATTATTTTTTTTAATTTAACAAATAATTTTTAATGTCAACTGCTATATTTTTGTGAAAGTATTAAAAACCATAAATTAAAAAAAGATCAAAGCCATTTACAAATAAAATCCATGAAAAATTCCAAAAATTTTCTTAACTTTTTTGACCAAAAAGTCCAAATTTTTTTACGTTACAGATTTCAAAAATATTTGTCATAAAAAAGCTTAAATCACAAAATTTTGGAGTGGGTCCCTATTGGTATATTTTAATGGCAAATGTTATCAAACAGTTTCTAATATACAAATGAGTACAAAAATTAAATTTTAGTATTTATTTTTTCCCAATAATTTTATTGTTGAAATTATCATTTGTTACTATAATTATTAAATATTGAAAATGCAATATCTTCTGGAGTCTGAACATCATTCAAATATTCAAAATTAAATCGGTCACTAAAAAAAAATTTTCATTATAATTTTAATTAACTAGAGCAGCAATTCCCAACCCGTGGTACGCGTACCTCTGGGGGTATGCAGGGTCCCATTGGGGGTACATGAAAATTATATCGGTAACGGTGGAAATACTAAGAAGTTAACAGTTAACTTATATAAACTTTATTATAATGTATTATGTCTACAATAGGTAGTTTAAAATGAACCTTATAACTAATAACTTACTGCTAGACTATAAGCGTTGGGTTAGTAAAATACAGTACATTCGTTTGTATACCGCCTATCTAAGCGGCTACTGTATGCAAAGAATTCTTTATAATTCTTTAACGACGCATACCGACTTTTTATTGAATACACGCTGCTAAGGATGAAACGTTTGATAGACACCACCCACAAATTCTACTCCGTTCAGCCACAGCTTGAACACATGGTATAATCACCCGATCCAGGCGAAAAGTATAATGTCATCAATCTGGCAACAGTGATTTTAATGAATGCTACCATTTGTGTTTAGTTTTTTGACGCGTTAGGTAAGAAATATAAATTATAATTACCTCTTTTGAATGTTAATTTGAAATGTTTACATATTGTTACTTTTTGTCCATATTGTTTGATTCTCAAAATGGAAAAGTGGCTAAAAACTGGAAGTCTTAAAAGAGCTGTGACAAGCCTGAAATTCAACATACCAATTTAGCAGTTGCAAGTACTTCAAAGCAATGCAATGATTTAGTCGCATGAAACCAGGGTGCTACTATAGACGGGACAGTTAAAACTCAAAATTACATGTACATAAAGGGAACCTGTACATTAAGGGGTTAAGGTACATAAAGGGAGGGACTCCTGTTAATGTAATGTGTCTTTATAGATCACAAGTCTCTAGAGACAGTACAAGGTATATTTCAAAGTTAAAATTTGACAATAGACAGACCTTAAGAGAAATGAGACATTTTTAGGAGTAGGTATGGAGTTAATCAGAGGATGCGTACTCATAAATAAAAATTTTTATTTAGGGGTACGGGAACAAAAAAAGTTGGGAAGCACTGAACTAGAGAATCAGCTTCTGTTTGCAGACATGAATTCAGAAACAGGTGGACACACAAAAGCATAATTTTTATAAAATTCATACAAATTAATTTAGTGGAAAAAATATAAAAATAAATAAATCTCTAAACCATTCAATATAATGGGAATGGTAGAATTTTAGTTAATCCAATACTTTTAAAATCTTTTCTAAGAATTAAAACTACAATTTTAATTTATATATATGTATATACACACACTATGAACATATATGTATATATAATATTTGTACGTACGTGCGTGTGTGTATGGACATACATGCAAATATGTGTGTGTAAATTGTTAAAACCAACTAAGTAACTATAACTAATTGTATATACTACAATCAGTTTTCAAGCACCCATAATATTAACTGATTAATTGCTTTACAATTTTGCTGTAACAAATAGTAAATACACACGCATACTCACATCCCAATAATTAATATAAACCAGGCAAAATTTTAACTAAAAATAGCAAAAACAGCAATTGTAGAAATATCATAATCTAGTTTTATAAATAAAGCAATTTTAAAGTTGTTATATGTATAATGTCTATTTATTTTAAAATGTTTATATTACCATATTTTTCTTATGCACCATTAGACTGTTTTCTGTAGGTTTTTCTAAACCGTTTTAACAGTCAATAAATCAAAAATTTGTCATTTTTGCAGATTTGGGAAGGGACAATGTTACATGTACACTGCTTTAAATCAGGATGAAAAAATTGACAATCAATTATTTATTGGAAAAAAACATTAAAAAATAGTTGAATGTAAAAATTATTTTATTGAAATTATTGTCTTTTTAAGAAACTATACTATTAACTTACAATGATCAATATAACTGAACGTTTTAAACAGTAGATTTTTCATAATCAAAAAAGATTCCTAAATTTTCATATACATTTATACACATGATAAATGATCAAATATGTATAAAACACTATAGATAAAACTTCCCCTGTTATATGCTGAACACCTCCTGCATTTCCAATGACATGTTTATATACCACAATAGTAATATACAATTGCAATATTAATAATAATTACAGTATTAGTAATATATAATTACAATAGTAATTACTTTGGTAAAGGCACCAAATATTATATACATTTCTTTTCAGTATATTTCTGTTTTTAATGAATAATTAAACTGTTCCTTAAAAATAATTAAAAAATCTTTTCTTTTTTTTTTTTGTTACAATCGAGTTTCATCAAGTAATGGTTGATACTTCATGCATCCATTATTTAAACAAATTTGATTTTTTGTTTTCAAATTATAAATATGTACTTTCATACATGTCCCAAGGAAATAAAAATTAAAGTAGATGTTTATCAAAATCAAGCCATACACAGACAATATAATGACTTTTTACTGATACAGCAGTCCTTGAATTTTTAGGGGACATTAATAATTGTAATAAAAAACAACCACGATTAAGTCTAATCAAAAGGTAAATATTTACACTTACAGATTAAATTTTATAAAAATAACAGTAACATGTAAAAATCTATGTATCTTGAAAAAAAATTTGTTTCTTTAAAGAATATTATGGAATAAAACTAATTTATTCCCACGTAAAAATACGACACACTAACTGTTAACTTTTTCTTGTTATATATGAATATAAAACGGTTTGTTTAATTTATTATATTACTAAACATAATAATAATAATAATATAGATTATATTATATAAAATTATATTTTCAATGATAAATAAGTGACCAATTATATAGAATATATATAAAATGATCAATATTTTTCATTAAAAAAAAATTATTTATAAGGCATAAAAATTGAAAATGAGGTAAGTTTAATAATAGATTGTATCACCACAAAAACTGGCTTGTTACAAGCACATTAAAATGATAGATCTCATTTTAATAATACAGAATGATTATATGCAATTCACTCAGTCATTTCTCTGTTTCCATCAGTTAAAGAGTGAATTACTTATTCTTCAATATAAGTACGACCATATTACTTATTGATTCCAATAAATAGTGTTATGATGCAACTATAATAAATATTTACAGCAATATTACTAAACTATTACTAAACAATTACATTTTATTTTATCAAAAATGAAATCAATAAGTAATATATCTTTAAAATGTAACATACTATGATCGATTAAATAACTGATTTCATTTGCCTTTACGTGAAGTTTTCCATTAAAATTACATAAGAATAAGATAGATAAGTTGTACCAGGGATATAAGATCCCAGGTACAACTCTAATTTTAAACAATTTCATATATCTATCTCAAAAAATGGACTATAAGTGGAAAAAAAGTTGTTTAAAATTATTTCCTTTGAATTAAATTTTTATCCACAAAAAATTAATAACATCTGATTTTTTAAAAGCCTGGGATGCTCTTAATGACACTGAAAATACATCAAATTTACATTAAAAAGGCCCAAGCCCAAGGTGTAATAACTTTTCTGAGATTTAAAAGAATTAAATATAATAGATTAAAAATTAATAGTACATTAACAAGGTATGGATGAGGAGTATCATTAAGAAATATTTTTTTTTATATATTAAAAAAATTCCAAAATAAGTGCATACTGAAAATAAATATGTAATTTATATTATATTATAAATATTATATAAATAAATCCTTATTTCTAAATCTCTTTTTAATATTCACTTACTGTATAAAATTTCAGCTTAACACAAATACAAGTACATATACGCGTGTGCACGCACACACTTGTAACCTTTTGACAATATTTTAATCAGAAAATAATTTCTGGAACAAATTTTATTAGTCAGTTTTAAAACACCAACTTTTGGATAAAATAATTAACTAATTATCCTAATAGCATATTATCAATTAACATACATAAGTTCAAAATTATTTCAATTAAATTCCATCCTATGGAAACACAATGCGAATAATCATGCACAGTAAGTAGCAATTAAACATTTAAATCATGAACGCTTTAACTGCACTTTGAACTAATAATAATAATGTTTTATAGACAACAGTTACAGAGCAATTTCATTACCGGTCTTATGTTATTTGAATTTTGTTGGATATTTTGATAACCAGTACAACCAAAACCATATAAAAAGAATGCAGTAATGTGATGAATATGACTGTTTTACTTACTAATTCTTCACCAGTAACATTTTTTTCTTTTTAAGTACTATAAAAAAAAATAATAAATTCAGTACCCCGTTTCAAAATTTGAACCTTAAATCAATAAAAAAAACTTTATTGTAGTTATTAACCTTATTGTAAACCTATTGTAGTTATTTATACACAGTGACATTCCTGTCACTGTTGATATGCAAAAACAGATATATATGAACTATATTAGATTCATTATATATTTTTTGATTTAGGCAGAATGTTCAATATCAAAATAAAATCAGAATTTTTTTGAAAACCATGAAATATGACAATACTCGTTTTTGATTAAACTTAATCTGTAGTTTAAAAATAAATAAGAACATTACAAACTGAATTTCAGAATATACAATCTAACAAATATCCAATTACGGTTACAAAAAATTACTTTTCATGAACTGCTTTAAAAATAAACATTTTATAAAATCTAGGATGAGCAAATGAAGACTAATTATAATTAATAATAAAATAATGAAATATGCAAGATAGAATTGACACATTGTTATATATAGGAAAAAAAAAAAAAAATATTACTAACAATGCATCATCCTAATTGCTTATCAACTATATACATAAAACAATTAACACTTTCGCTGCGTTATTGTACCCTAGTGTACAGTATACTTAATACATTATAGACAATTTATAATATTACAAAGTGAACATTTTTTGCACCACTGTACCCCGACATACCGTATGATTCAACTGTTATATGCTAATAGAGTTGACCAAAGAAATTCATTCCGTGCGTGCGAGGTTTCTTTCTTTATCTTATTTATTGTTCTTTGAAAAATATTTTTTATTTTATAATGAATCGAAATATGATATTTGGATGCATTAAAACGGTAAATGGCCACAGGGTATTGGTACTGCACTATAGTAATAATTTTAGTATTATTTTCGGGTATGGATTCAGGTAGCTTGGACATAATGATACATATGCTACCAAACTCTCCAAGCTTCTCCAGTCAAGAAGCTGACCAAAATGTGCATAAATTCTTATTGTGGTGATTGTGAGGGGCAACTGGGATTTTGTTTGCCTTGTTTTAATAAATGTCAGATTTTTCTTTGAGATATAACACCTTTTCGTAGAATTTATATATATATTTTTTTTTACATTCTTGCAATATTTATATAGGATAAGTAAATTCTTTTTTTTAGCTTCCATTTATTTTACTTCACATTTTCTTTAATAATCAACATGAACCAAGATATTTTTTGTTATTTTTATTATTGAACTATAAATATATGATTTTGTGTGTCCTAAATATTTATTTAGTATTTAATATTAATATTTATTTAGAATTTTAATAGTGAGTAGGTTTTTAATGTTGAAAATATGTTTGTTGTTTCTATTTTGTTTTTTGTTGTTTGACAATATTTTGTTTCAGATTACGACAATTTTTTAATGTGAATAATTTTTAATAGTCTTAATAATTTTTTTTTCATAAAATATTATGTTTTATTCTTTATTTTAAATCTTGTAATTATCTTGTTTTTTCATTTTTATTAGTGTATTAAGTTTATTTCTATCTATTAATAAATATTCAATTAATTTTTTTTCATAATTTTCATCACTGGCATTTCTTTTTTTTTTCTTATAAACTAAGATATTACAAACTTTTTTGCTGATTATCAAGTAAAAAAGTATAGAAATAAAAGAAAATATTAAAAATGATATTTATATATCTTTATAAATTGTGTAACAAACTGCTGCGGTACAGATCACCGGAGACTTGTACTACTGCAGCTGTATATAGAGTTTGAAATGTGTTCTACGCAATACATAATAATATAAAAGAATAAAGTACTTATTTTTTTCAGTAGATAGCATTAGATAGTAGTTTGCATACTGGACGCTAAGGTTCAGTAACGCAGTTACGTGAATTTCAACAAAATGCATACAGCATATAATTAAGTATCTCATACAAGACTCCCGGGGTATATACCGCACAGATTTCATTCTGTCAAATTTCTTAACACAGTGAAGTGTTAATAATAATTATACTTGCACTAAAGTACGATTGATGTTACCATAGCTTAATATTATCTGGTTTTATTACTGTCATTCTCCTAAAAATTACTGCTTTAAGATTATTAAATTATGAATTATTCCTAAAGATAAAATAAAATGGATTATTACAAAATTTTGAAACACTTATAAACCTTAAAACAGGGGTGGAAGTAAAAAAAATAATCATTACAAGGAACACTGAATCTTGAAACCTACAGACCCAATTAACTGATCAGAAAGATCATAACAAAAGGCACAATTGTGTGAGGCACAATTTATCAGCACTATGTAGAAATGTCTCAAAAATAAGCAAACTCTAAAAATGTTAAATTTTAACAATCTGGAAAAAATCAGGGAAATCAATTCATAATATATTTCTATCCCACCCGCTATGGTCTAATGGTGGGTGGTCTAACTCTTCATTGCCAAATAGTTGATTTTCCAAATCAAAGGTTCTGAGGTTCAAATCAAATAAAGTTAATTGCTTTTATATGGACATGAATACAAGACAGTGGATGCCAATTTACTTTGATGGTTGAAGTTCAATTATCCACATGTTTCAGACCTGAGCTTGGACAAAATCTCATTTAAATCTAACACATACTTTTATTGTAACATAAAAATACAACTTAGTAGTGTTTTCAGAATTCTCCAGCACCATATGCTGCTACTTCTTTTCAAATTTTCTACTGCTCTTTTCTTATATCTTTTAGTTACAAGTTTCTGTTTCTTTTTTGAAACCTTGCATAATTGACTGCAAGTTTTTTCTCTTGCTTTTGTTTTTCAATTCTCTTTTTGTTTTTTTTTTTATCCTTTTGATTTCCTAATGTAATAGTTCTAAATGATGATGCAGCAGCTTCCTTCATTGACAAATTATTATCTACATTCCAATGCCCATACCCTTACGTATTCAACCACTCTTCAAGAAAAATTCTTTATGTCTTTGTGTTTAATTTTTTGACTAATTATTTTTTGGGCTATCAATTTTAAAATTTGAGCTTGGATAGAATATGATTATCTTTAAGAGATTCAGGAACTTCATTATAAGCTAATGTTTGGTTAAAAAGCACAGACCGTATCCATTGTTACGAACATTTAGTGGGTTTGGTCTCATAAAATATAGAATTTTTTTTTTGATTAACATATTTAAAAAGTAAAGAGGAACTCTTGTAGAAAAATGTTTTAGCATAGTGGTTGGTTACTTCTTGTGCATTTATAAGGTTATTTTAATGGTTATTAATATTAATACAAAATGCAATATTGTAATCTTACCAGTAATAATTAAGAGAACAGAGAGGATGCTCATCTTGTAATAACAGGGTGAACAATAATAAAAGGTTTATTAAAAAAAAAAAAAAAAAAAAAAAAAAAAAAAAATTAGGATTACCCAAAAAAACTAAAAAATTCAAAAAAAAGAAAAAATTTGTTTTAAATCCTTGATAATTTAATAAAAACAAACCTAAAAAAACTTCAGTTTTTTTAACAAACTGCCACTATTTTTTTTTAAGTCAATTAAAAGTACTATAAAAGAATTTATAATGTAAGTTTTACTATAAAATGATTGTTTTAAAACTAAGTTCAGCCCATCAAATAAATATCTGCTATGTTTTTCTTACAATATTTATATAAATACCGAGATGTAAATATATAGATTAATTTATTACTATTATAAATAATGAACAGATAATTTTTAGCACTATACTTTAAAATGTATTTAAATAGAAATTGTCATCATTCTATATGTGTATATATTTATACAATGTGTTTACAAATGGAATATATTTTTGTTACAATGAAGTATAATTATGTAATTTATTTTCTTTTTCTTTTTTTTTATTCCTAAAATGCAAATAAAATTGATACACCTGCAAAGTTAGTTACAGAGTGCTTTATACATTAACTATTATTAAAAATGAAAAAAGTTGATGAATTTAATATTGTAAAGTGTGTTAATATTAAAACTACTCATTTCATGCAAGAAAAAACTTCTAAATTTGAATTTGACATGTTTTTTAACAAAGTGACCTCATACATATACAGCATGTCACATATTTATATTAGTTCTGTAGAATTATGAGACAAATATAAATCATTTTAATATCCAAACAGAATGTTTGATAATAGTGAAAATAACCCACATTGTTTTCAAGGCAGTAAATTTGTAACCACCAATTTAAATAATAAATTCTCAGATATACTGCATTACGCCGCAAGTTTTATGTTTATCAGTAATTTTACTGATGAACATACGTTTATGTTTACAAGTAATTAGTGTTATACATATTAAGACATATATTTTTAATAAACACAAGCTATAAGAAAAAAAATAAAATAAAGAAATAATATTAAAGGAAACGCCAAGATAAAAAGTGACATCAAATATAAAATTAAAGCTAGTAAGAAATTATTTCGCAATTAAAGCTTCAATACGCAATACGGAAGATTAAAAATTATTTTTAATAATACTTACGCTCTTAACACCTTTGTTCTATAGTGGTAAGGATAAAAAAATCAACAAAAACAGACGACAAAATGAGGTAGCACAATAAAATCAAGAGAAAGGATAAACGTTAAATTACTGCGCCGGACGTAAATGTTTACTACATGAATTAACTAGTTAACCTACATTCAATAAACTAACCTAAGTCGGCGTTTATACTACTTTCATTAAAACTAGTCACAGCAAACTCTTTGTATAAAACTAAAGTCTATAACGACATTAAGACTAAAAATAGAATTTCATTATTAAAAGTCAAAGACCTTTAAACTGGGAATTTCCCCTAAAAAAACTAACCGGAACATCATTTTAAACACATTTCAATCACATAATAGTAATAAAGAACAAGCTTACTAATAGTTCACTTGAAAGAAGAGAAAAACACCTAATCATTAGCACTCATTATTAGTTACTTACCATGAATTTCTTTTTGATACTTTAGCCATAGAGATAACCCGGAACAAACTGCAGATTTACAGAAGAGAATTAATTCCTAACACAGCCATTTTGATAATTATAAAAATCCACGTAATTGCTTTCAATACTCTTTTCCCACCTTGAAAATCAGCTGTTATCAAAGTATTGTTACAAAGTAAAAACTATCGTATATGATCAACAAACAAACTGTAACAAGTACATGGGTAATTCATCAGCGAGACTTAAAAAAAATTAATCTTCATATCATCTAGATGGATGAATAAATAAAATAACTACACACTGTGCAAACCTCGCGAACAATTAATATTTTTCTATGTATTAATCATTTCTGTAATTTTCAGATTTTTTAATTTTTTTTTATTCTTTAATACAAACATGTTATTGTACACTATTGGGATACACATCACCATCACCTTACTATCACATTGTTGGTACCCGTGTTTTCTCATCATTACATTCGTCTCAGAGCGCCAAAGTTTCCTTAATGTTTTTTTTTAACCTCCTGAACCACCGTTAGGTATATCTAAAGAGAATGAGATGAATGAATTGTAGCGTGTGTGAAAAATGCCATGCTTGACCGCAATTCGAACCCGGGACCTCCGGATGAAAGGCTGAGACGCTAACACTCGCGCCACGGAGGCCTGCCAAAGTTCCCTTAATAAGTTTTTATAATATTGGTTAATTAACTATTTTAACTTTTATGGTATCAATGCGTGTAATAGTTTATTTTGTACCAGTTTTTTTTTTTTTTTTATTTCTGTTCCTGTAGAAACCTACATGAAAAAAAAAAATGTAAAAAACTGTTGGATCATAAAATCAATGTAACTGTGATACCACCACCATACCAGTGGTACCGTTACCGTTGGTTTTTATATAGTAATTACATAAAAATGTCTGAACACAAAGTTATAATCTCTAAATTGTGTCCTTTAAATATGGTACATTTGGAAGTAATTAATTTTCTAAGGCTGATATTAATTTAATGTAATAAGAATAGCTACCTTTTAAAAAAATATGTATGAAGTTTGATAAATAAGTTTATTAAATTGTCTACAATCACATGGCTAAATCAATTTCATGTGTTTCTAAACAGATTAGTTGAATTAGCAGCCAGTACTATTCATTTTAACCAAACATAAATTATTTTTTTAGAAAATTGTTATTAATATACAAATAACTTGTCAAAGATAAGTTATTTGTATATTGAGTTTAGCTCAATAGATGAGATGTATTGAGTTTAGTATAGATGAGTTTGAGCTTTGTCAAACTCATCTAAATTTGAGTTAAAAAGTTTTTTTTTTGTTCTGTACAGTCTTAAAATAGAGCTACAATCTCAAATACCAGTTTTTGAATTTTAAATGGCTAAGGTTGTACTGGTATTATGAGCATTTATCTTTGAATTAGGGTTCTACAGCAAACAAACTGACTTAGAAACAATTGTTCATTGGCGATGATACCATCTGTCTTGGGTGCAATCACACACATTCTACCAATAGGTATGTTTGCAAAATGCAATATTTAAAACTCTAAAATCATCTTCATTCATTTATTAGAAAGCGCAAATAAAAAAGTTCTATTTTTCTGTAGTATAGTACGATACTGACAAGATTTTATACTCATCACTGTTTAATTTCTTTGCAAAGTTATCTACATGTTGAATAAATTAATTATAATGTGAAAACAAATGGTAACAACTACAAAGTTCCTTTTCGTACAAAGAAATAAAGATGAATTGTGTGCCATTAGTTTAATATTTTTATACAAAGAACTTACTTTAAATTACATTTGTATGTGCACCTCCATTGTTTGCACACAGCTTTATCAGTTGTCAAATGCATTCAGAAGTTCTCTTCAAGAAAGAATGATCAAAGTCATAGGATCCCATTTAAACATCAATCAATCTCTGACAGCAGTTTTCAGCTCAACATTCCTTAGTCGCAAATGGGAGATTTTTCTTTGATTATGACTCAAAAGGAGTTGTCATAGCTTGTTAAATCTGGACTTCTTAGATGGCCATTGATTTAAAGAGCCTCTACCATTCCACTTCCCTTCAAAATTTTCTGTTAAAATCCAACTAAGGATAATTAGCTGAAGCTCAGTCTTGCTGTAAAATAGTAGCAGTTAATTCCATACTAATCAATAGAAACTGAGGAATAAAATAATTTTCAATCATATTAAGGTACAAAATGCTGTTAACACTTCCTTTAAACAAGAGTGATCCTGTCAGATATCGTTGTTCACATCATTATATCTGATGGTTAATTTTTCATAAAAGTGGTATTTTTCTTTACATCAAAAATGCATGTTCTGATATCTATTATTCAGGTAAATGGCACACTTGTTAGAGAAGAAAACTGTTCCAGTGATTAAACATTGGGAAAGCATCTCATAAGAGCTTTGCAACAAGTTACCTTAAAGCCATACATCAACCAGAAAGCTCATTAACCCAAGAAGGCAAAGAGATTGAAACCAAGATCCTTTTTTCATTACTTTCTGAAGTGTTATTGAACAGTGAATATTTAGCTCAGAAAAAATTTCTTGGTTGACTTAGAGAAGACTATAAATAGGACTCCTGTACAGTATCAAAACTATTCAGTTAACAGGAAGGAGATATAGATTGTTCAAATCAAGGACTGATCTGGTGGAAAAGAATTTTTCCTACCTTTATAATGTTATAACTGATAGAATTTCCAAACAAAGGAATGAATCTATCTCTAATATTTTTATGGTTTTAATTTGCATTTATATGCTTTACATTCAAATACTAACAAGATCTTTCTTCAGTTCCTTACTTCCTTGTGTCTGTCATTTTAACTTTACACTGCACAAATCAAAATTCCACTTAACAGTAAAAATAGCATCAAAACCCCAGTTTGTTAAATAGATGAAACTAGGCAATAAACCTTTACAATTATCTGATGATATACAATGTTATCTATCTAAATGTTATATCATTGAAAGGGATTCTGTAGAAGATAAATCTGAACAAAATTTTATTAATGGCAGCATTTTTACTGTTTTATTCATTTTTAAATCTAAATTTAGTCAGACTTTTATGACCATTTTGTTGTATCAGATACCTCTTAATTAAAAATAAAGACTCCATGACTCAATTATGATCAATAATAAAAGTAGTTTTTTTTAATGTACCTTATTTGTCATGTAGAACTACTTTTTTCAAAATAAAAAGTAAGATATATAGATACGTAATATTCTTTTTCCCAAATGCTGTTTACGAGGGCTGTTCAAAAAATACGTAGACAAATATCATAAAACAAAATATAGTTTATTTATAACTTAGATGACTGGGTCCCCTTCAAAGTATACTTCCCTCCCCGATTTACACAATTATCCCAACGGTGTTTCCACTTTTGGGAACAGTCATGGAAAGCTTTTTTTGTGATGTTCTTCAGCTCTTTTGTCGCATTTGCCTTGATCTCAGGTATTGTCTCAAATCTTCTTCCTTT
>JAAAKQ030041257.1:0-16701 GCA_010016005.3 Zanna intricata
CAAGAAAACACTCTCAACACAGACATTTTCAATACTAGAAAGGGCACAAAGATTGGAACAAGAAAAACTACTGAGAGAACTGCAAGACCAAAACAGTCCCATCAAAGAGACTTGATAATGGGCTGACTAAAGTGATCCTATGCAGTCATAAAAGAATATAATAACAATGATAGATGTCACTATCTTACAAGATTTTCCTCTAATGAAAGGTAATGTATATAATGCAATGTTTTAACAATATAAAGTGGTATATTTTATATAAAGTCTTACCATTATCTTTTTCAACTAGTACTGCCCTGAATACAAGTATGCTGAACAGTACTAATCTTACAAGAAGCCAACTAATCTGAAGTCAGTGTCAATAATTGAACTCTTATCACAACATACATTTGTAAAACAAAAGGTATATCATTATTGATTTACCTTTAAAAGGTAACATTATTTGTTAATAAGGTATATCTCTAAAACAACGTAGAAAATGTTAAAATACGTGATTTAACTTTCAACTGACAGCATGACGAACACAATTTTAATAATTCTTCTCTAAAGGGCAATTTCCTAAATAAAACTGTATTTAGTATAGTGTAACTCAACACATGTTAACATATAATTGATTACTAAATGGTTGAATTAAAACAGTGATTAAAACATGCAATAAAATATTATACTAGGCTTCATGCCTCTATAGTGAATTTATGGATATTAAAATATAAAAAGTTAAGTTATTCACCACAGCAACTGTCTTTATTTTTCTTTTTTTTTGTGGGTGAAAAATAGTTCTGTGTTATTATCACCCAGATACAATATATGTGTGTAATAAATAAAAATATATTACATTATATATCTAAATTTAAGTAAAAAAATAACTATCTGCTTTACATCAGTTGGATGAATAGCTAAAACTCAATACAGTAATTCAAATACTTAAATGTAAGTGAATGGCCCTAAGAAATTACACAAATAACATAATATTTCATTATTCCCAGAACAGTTTACATGTTAGCCCCTAGTTTAAATTTGTGATCCATTGCTGCATAACAGATACAATCCACAAGGATGTGGTGCACTATTTGTTGGCAGTCACAGCGAGCACAAAAGGGATGCATTCTTTTGCATCATCAGATATCTATGAGCGAGTCTAGCGAGACTTATTTGTTGTAAATGGCAGATATTAACCTCCTCTCAAGGGTTATATCTGCATGAGGAGCTCCAAGGTGATGCAGTGTTATTAATTGGGTAAAATTTATTGTTCATGTACCCATTCACTTTGCCGCTCACTGTGAACTATCCTCTTCAGGAAACAGACAAAATCATTAGAAGCAACACAACTGGTAAAAGAAATCTGAAAGCAAGCCTCTTTTGCCACATTGTCGACGTTCTCATGCTTGAAATTCCTATATGGCTAGGGATTTAGCAAAGGCTCACTGCTGTATTACGTCTAATCATTTATGAAATAACAAACTAAATTTCACAACAACAGTGTGTCTGGAGTACATGTCCCTAATTGCCAATAATGCACTCATGGAATCTGAGCAAACATGTACATGGGTGTTTCGCTAATTATATTTAGGGCTTTATTAATAGCAAACACCTCCACAACAAAAATAGTGGAGGTGCTGTGAAGGCCAAATATGTATGTTCTATTGCCTACCACAAAAGCATACAGAATTAATGTTTCTAGAGCCATCTATATAAACTAAATATCAGGATTCCCGCTATTTATATTATACAAGGGTAAATCAAATATAAACAGGATTTTTATTCCTGAATATCACGGTTAATAGGACTGGGCTCGCAATTCTAGTATGCTTGAGTGGGTCATTAGGAGTGGGGAAAGCTGACCATTTCATACTCCTAATCAATTCGTCAGTAACACTCACAATGTCGTAGCAGCAAGTGCATCCCTCCACTGCGCAACACATAATTATAAAATTTCTTGCTCATGAAGGAGTTTAAGCGATGGAAATCTTCCTCAGAGAATATCTGCACAGTTCAGAGACCAAACATTATCAAAAACTTGTGTTTATCTGCATAAAGAGTTCAAGGAAGGATGAGAATGAGCAGAAAATCAGGAACACAATCCTGATCCACCTTGGACTTATGTATTGTCCTTGGACCAGCATTATAAATGAAAACATTTGCGCGGTTGGAGACATTCTTGAAAATGATCGATGGGTGAGAGTATCCAAAATCATAAAACAGGTCGGAATAAGTTATGGGAGCTGTCAAGTGATCATCACAAACAACTTACAATTCCGTAAAGTGTATGCCAGATGGGTCCATTGCCTTTTCCCTGTACATCAGAAGTCGAGATGTTTGGAGGTCTTTCAGACGCTTACAGCAAAGTTTGCGATAGAAGGTGATGCATTGTTGGGTCGGATCGTCACATGTGACAAAATGTGGGTCCACCGCTACACTTCCCAGTCGAAACAGGCCAGTATGGAATGGCAGAGGAAAGGAGAGGCAGCCCCAGAAAAAGCCAAGATATGACTAACAGCTGGCAAGGTTTTTTCAACTGTTTTTTTGACCGGAGGCATTTTCCTCATTGATCTTTTGCATGAGCGACACACAATCAATGCTGCTTACTACTGCAAGCCATTGAATGAGGTAAGAGCTTCATATCATTGCAAAAGACGAGACCGACTGATTCAAGAGGCCTGCTCCACTACAATGCCAGGCCCCATACTGCAGCTCTAACAGTCTCAAAACTAGAAGAAATGTATTGGACTCAACTTGATCATTCACCCTACAGTCTGGGCCTATCACCCTGTGATTTTCATTTGTTTGTGCCGCTTAAAGAAGCTCTAGGAGGGCAATGATTTGAAGATGACGAGAGCCTGGAGGGGTTCGTGCACAATTGGCTCATAACACAAGCGGCTTCATTAAGTGATGCTGCAAAAAAACCTTCCTTCTCACTGGGAAAAATCTATTTCTAAAGCAGAAAACTATGTATAGAAATAAATTATATTTGCCTTTTATTTTTCAATAAATAAATTTGTTTTAAATAAAATTTCATTTATATTTGATTTACCCTCATAAAATTCATTCTGCAAAGAACAGGAATTGTGTTCTTTTTATTATACTGACAAAATTCTAAGCAGTAATTAACGAGGGAAGGCCACCCGGTTGGGATAACAACATGGAGCAACAGTAAGAACTGGAGGTAATTGTGTATTTAGAGCTGAGAAAAGATGCTGAGGTCTGAAGACTTAATGAAAGTAAAATAAAAAAAGATGAAATTAAAATCAAATAAATAAAACTTGTGTTAGTAAAATTTAAGGAGATAAATAAAAAAAAAAAACTGGCAATTGCACTGGTAAGCTTTGTATAATGTATAACTCAAAATCTCAATTAAAAAGTATGCATACACTTCCAGTGATAAAAAAAACTATTAAAAGAAAATATCTAAGGGATTATTTAAATCCAAATAAAAATAAAACTACCTTCTTTGATTAGATCTGTTCAGGTGTACATCTTGAATATTTGATGGTTATAAATAGGGCAGATACTTTTTTATATTAAGTCTGTAACTGAAAATTTAGATTGGTGACAAAATCTAGTTAGTACAAGAAAATATCAGTTACGTGAAAATTGATACTGAGTTATTGATTCATCTGAATGCCCAGGCCATATCAGAGTTACAAAGATACAAGAAATTCAAAAAAAGATTGTAATTTTCATTTTAGATATTTTTTTATTAAACTAAATTACATCTGTGATGTAATTTTAGACTATACTGCTTCTAAATTGGTAAGATTTATAACAATTTGTATAAAATTTGTTTATCTATGACTACCTAAGAACAAGTTTTATGAAATCTATTTTGAAGGATGCAATTACTCTTCTTTAGCACTACAACAGATAGTCTTTCCTCAGTTTAGTTCCATAAAATATTAACATTTTTGCATATACGATGGAAAAAGAGAAAGACAAAACTATTAATTTCCTAGACCTAACAATAAAAAGAAATAATAATAAATTAGATTTCTAAATATAAAGAAAAGAAACCTTTACAGATAACATCAGAGATAGACTACATAAATTACCATTAAAGAAACCAGCATATAAAAAAGAATTAAAACATTATTTATCAAATGGAGAAAATAACGGGTATAAAAAAGAAATGATAAAAATAATTATTAAAAGTAGAAATAAATTGAATGAAACTAAGACAACAAACAATAAAGAAACCTTTAAACGGAGCAAATTAACATTTATTGGACAGAAATCTATCTGATTAAACAATTCTTCAGCAAATGTGATATAAAAATGGCTATAAATATAAATAATAGATTATAAAAGATTTTTAATAGCAACATAGAAGAAAAAGATATATACAACAGTAATGGTATATACAGAATAAAATTAAATACAGTGTAACAAAAATCGGAGAAATGGGAAGAACATTAAAATTAAGATATTACAAACACATGAGATCTAATTTAAATATAATATCAAAATCAGTTTACCATTGGATTAGTTGATTTCCTCAAACATTTTCGGCTGTCCCGCCATCTTCATGAGGATTGATCTTATAATAATATAAAATTAAAATATAAAAATATACAAAATTCACAAGATAAAATTGTTAGAATCATAACAATTGATTTAAATGATTTATTTTAAATTCAATAAATGATTTTATCAACAAGAGAAAGGACTTGCTACAAGATCATCTCTTTCAGCAATTATGGCAGACATTTTTATGAATGAATTTGAAAATGTAATACTACCTACAATAATTAATAAATATAAAATCCCTGTATATAAAAAATATCATAATTATTGAGCAATAGACATAATATTATTTTCAACTAACAAACTAATAACGAAGAAGACATATAGTTCATGAAATCGAGTTATTGGATGAAAACATTAATTTTACTATGAACCGAGAAATTAACAACAGCATTAATTATCTCTCTTTTATCTGTTTAGCCTCTGGAACTACCATAGGGTATTACTTCAGAGGATGAATGAAGCATTAATTATCTAGATATATTGTAATTTCTTCTCATGGTGAGAACATGTTTTGGTGTAAGTGAAATGCAATTAAAACACAAAACAACTGCTTTATATACCAAATGAGTACACTGACTATAGACACCATCTTACACATGACAGCGTGGCTCACACTGAAACTAGGTCCGGCTCTCCCACCACCCACACATACATTCATGCACACACACTGCAAAGCAAAACGACATGTAAGCACTAACATGCCCTCCCTACATTGAAGGTACTTCTTCCACCAACAAAAAAAAAAATAATACACAAAGAGCAAATTTTATAAAGAAAATAAGTTGATCACTCAATTAAAATGAATCTAATCGTAACCCAGGACATATCAGTGATTTTGCACTAAAACTAACAATAACAATAAAAAGAAAGTCTATTATTAACATAATCAGCTAATACTAAACGCATAAATTATAAGCCAAAAAAAAAAAAATGGGAACAATAATACAAATAAAAAAAAAAAAATACTTTGAAAGTTACAGACTGAAAAATAAAAGTGGAAGGGAGATCCACCAAATCCTTCCATTACAAATAGAACTATTATTGCTTAATACGAACACTAACACTGACCACTTGTTACTTGGCAATGGACAAAGTCTATTTACTGCTCTTTTAATGATGCTGGTTGATGTCCGTATTGATGCTACTCTGGGTACCCCATCTTGTCTAGGATTTACTTCCATCATACATCCCATCTTCAAACTCATTGAAGGTAGATTGTTATCCTTTATGATGATCAAATCGTCGACAGATGGTTGTTTACAATGTTTTTGCCACTTGACACGATGTTGGAGATTCAACAAGTATTTGGTTGACAATCTTGACAAAAATGATCGTACTTGCCTTTGAACTAGTTGCCATCTGGATATAGGAAGATCTTGAAAGTCTGACTCCCCTGTACCTGTAATCACATCACCAACTAGGAAATGACTGGGAGTTAATGGGAATAAATCATTTGGATTCTGAGACAAAGGTATGATAGGTTTTGAATTTAAAAAAGCTTCAATTAAGGTTAATAAGGTGTACAGTACATTTCCTCATATGTGAAGGTTGCACTTCAATTTGTTTCAGGTGATGTTTCACAGACTTTACTCCAGCTTCCCACAGCCCACCGAAACATGGAATAAAAGTCCACTTAATACTATCCTACACTAGCCATTGCTCTACCTTTCTGTGATGTTCTTCACTTTTGAACAACTGATTGAGCTTAACAAGTTCATTTTTGGCCCCTACAAAAATGGTTGCATTGTCAGAAAACGGTTGTTCTACCTTTCCTCATCTTGCCATGAAAGGCAGAAGAAAGGCACATTTCTTGACTTGAGGGTACCCAAAAACGTTTCAGTTGTAAGATTGCTAACCAACTCTAAGTGAATGGCCTTTGTAGAAAAACAGACAAACACTGCGATGTAGGCTTTCACTGAAACAACACTCCTTCTATTGCTTGGTCTAAATAACAGGACCACACAATAATCTACCCCAGTATTTAAGAAAGGTCGGCTTGGTTGAACACATTCCAGAGGTAACTCATCCATCAACTGGTCAAAACCCTTGGATTTGACTCTGAAACATATTACACACTGATGTGCTACTTTTTTTTTTGCTATATTTTTGCCATCAAGTGTCCAAAATTTAGTATGAACTGAAGCTAACAACAGCTGTGGTCCGGCATGTAGTTGTACATGAACCTGTTTCATAATTAAGTGTGTCAATTTATATTTTGCTGGTAGCAAAATTGGGTGCTTTTGATCATAACTGACTGTAGAGTTTGAAAGGCGTCCACCTACTCTGATCAAATTATTCTTATCTAAAAATGGATGCAACGCCTTTAATCGACTCTTATTGTTCACTGGCTGTTTCTGGTGTAATCTTAAGAGTTCATCATAAAATGACTCATTTTGTGCCTTCTTTATCAACTGAATTAATACTACCTTGAGTTCTTCCACTGTTAAATTACCAAGAGCACATTTACTATCTACATCTACAGTTGTTGATAAACCTCAAACAATACGCTATTGATCTTTGCAAGCGTAAGAAAGATGAAAATTTGGTCCAAAATTCAGTTGATTCAGAAACCACTGCAACCATTGATGCCCATTTCTTCGAAGGCCATAGCTGGCCATTTACGCCTATCTTTGACTAACCACTCTGGAACATTCCACCAGATACTCATCTTTTGTATTTGACTAGGCATCATCCCTCTAGAAACAAGATCTGCAGGATTGTCTTTACTGTTAACGTGTCTTCATTCACATGAACCTGTAAGCTCCTGAATTTCGGCCACTTGGTTTGCGACAAAGGTCTTCCATTGATGACTAGAAGAATAGATCCACACAAGAGTAACTGTTGAATCTGACCACAGAAAGATTTTAACTGCTCAATTTTTAATGCTATAACGATTTGGTTCACTAATTGTACCAATATTAATGCTGCACACAACTCCAGTCTCGATATGGACAATTTCTTAATGGGAGAAACTCTGGATTTTGCACACACCAGTCTCACAGTCACACCGTTGCTTGAAGACTTACTTCACACAAAGAAGCATGCTGTATATGCTAGTTCAGACACATCACAAAACCCATGTAACTCAATATCTGATGTGATAAAAGGAGACAACTTCCTAGGAATTTGTATTAATTAAAGTCAGGAAGCCCATTTATGAAATTCCTCCAGAATTTGCTGAAACTTGTCTGGTAGTGAGGCATCCCATCCAATTTTTAACAGCCATTATTGCTGCATGAATATTTTTTCCTTCGCCACCATTGGTGCAATCAATCTCAATGGATCAAATAAATGATGTGATTTGTGATAAGATTACTCGTCGTGTTAGGTGATGATCTGCTTCCAAATTGATAGAATACAAGGTATCTTCCATTGAATGCCACCAAACAGTTTAACAGGTTGTCCTTCCTCGGATTTTGGCATGACATATTGTTGGTGTTTCTGTGAATCAGGCAACCATTCCAGCAATCGCAGATCGTTAGCATACCATTCTCTTAACTGAAAGCCTCCACTTTCAAGCAAAGATATCATTTTAATTGAATGCTCTTGGTCTCCTTTATGGTATCTGCTCCAGAGAGCATATTATCCACATATAAATAATTTTGTGCCACTTCTGATGCTTGTGGAAATTTTTTATTTTCTTGAATGGCTAATTCTTGAAGGCAACTGGTTCTGAGAAACGCGGTGCTGATGCTGTACTATATGTAACGGTTGTCAGTCTTAAGGTTAGCACTGGCTGGTTTGGGTTGTCTCTCCATAAAATTCTTTGAAGATCTATGTCACTCTCGTAGACTTTGACACAGTAACGCTCCCTCAACAATGAATTCTTGCTACAACGTCTTTCTTGTGCCTCTAATCGTCGCAGTGCAGTCTCTTTGGATGTTCCTAATCCATCTTTAGATTTGACTGGTAATCTGATGTAAAATTTTGCAGTATTGTCCCAGGATACTGTTTCCCTAAAATAGTTTTCATATTCTAGTTCTGATTTAGACAACTGATGATGAGGACTGTGATTAACTTTTTCTAATTCCCAAAATTTTGCCAGTTGTTAATAAATTTTTCCTTCCACTAACAAACTGCATGAAAGTGCTACTCCAGTAGGCCTTGATGCTGCCACCCTGCCAGTAGTAACCCATCCAAATTTTGTATTTTGAAATATTAATCAAGTTCCTACGGGGCTTTATTTTCCCATCACATAACAAATTAAAAAAGCGTTTCACACCTATAAGCAAGTCAATGTTTGATGGCTTATAGCATTCAGGATCTGCCAATGGTAGATTGGGTGGAACTCCCACTTTGGATTTTAACATTGAAAATGTTGGTATTTGTTGGGTAATATTTTTCAACACGACACAATCTACGGGTGTGAAAATGTGAATCTAGATTTGACTACAAATTGGGTGCTTTGTGTAATTTGAGCCAATGATTGACCTATGCCACTGATTTCTATGTAATTTTTAGTCATATTTAAGCATAACCGATTCACCATTATATCACTAATGAAATTCGATTGAGTCAGAATCCAGCAATGCTCAACATAAGTGTGGGGACCAACTTGTAATTTCTTTTCATGATGTGAACATTTTTTGGTGTAAGTGAAATGAAAACCACCGATTAAAACACAAAACAACTGCTTTATCTAATACCAAATGTGTACACTGACTTTAGACACCACCTTAAACAAATGACAGCCTGGCTCACACTGAAACGAGTGCCGGCTTCCCACCACTCATACAGACATACATGCACACATACAGATGAGCAGCACACACACGGCAAAGCAAAACAACATGTAAGCACTAACAATAACAATCAATGAAAACTTTACCAATAATAAATTAAATATAAACATCATATACAGAAAACCAACTCAGCAAAACACCATTTTACACTACAATTCTTTTCAACCGTAGAACCAAAAGGTAGCTGCTGAGAGCGATTAAATATCTTAAACGTGATAATATAAAATTAAGTAACGAATTCTATAATAATAGATTCTTACAATACATTAAATGGATGGATAGACAAATTATATTTCAGAATAAAAAATAAATTGTGTATAACAGAGATAATCTATAATATTTATTCCATAATACAGAATGATTTATCAATTAAAAAAAAAAAAAAAAAGAAGATCAATGGAACATAATCTGTTCAACCAATACTGAAAATATTACATATTTCAGTATGAAAGGTGATGCTGGAAAATAATTTTTAATTAACTTACCGCTTCTGATACAGTTGTCCGTACGGATGAATCAGTGAAAAGTTTCGAGGCTGTCAATAAAGTTGTCTGAGATTGCAGTATATTTGGATCTACAGTATTAACTGTTGCTGTAGTTGTTGGTACAGATTTTGATGTCGCTGTAATTTTGTTAGGATGAGTAGCAGCCATAGATGGATGATTACGAATTGGAATTCTATGTAAATAACCATACCCAATGCCGCAACCCAAACTGAACAAAAATATCATCATTTGGTATATGAAAAATTGTAATAAAAAAATGGTAAGTTTTTATTATTAATATACTGTATGTGTTTTTAAAACCTTAAACAGCTCTTAAGACATAATTATTATACTGTAAGCAATTCAACACTGATGATTCTGTGATAGTAGACAGATGTTCTATGTTAAGCAGTAATTCTAAACTTATAAAGTAAGATTTCTTTTCTCCATAAACAAAATATATACTACATATCAAAATCTCATACACACTTCCCTTGACATAAGTCAAAATTTTTATAACTTTATGATAAAAATTAGCGAATAAAATGAAGAAAAACAAGAATGAACATGTCAGCAATGGTCTGTCTATAGATATTCAATTAAATGCAGGAAAATATACATTGCGCGCAAATTTTTAAATTCATCAGATTACACCAGTCAACAAAAAAAAATTGGTTTTTGGAATCATACACAGTGATTTTAACTAATTTCGGGGTGCTGTATTCAAAACTGTTATCAGAACTTGTGTAATACTTCACATTTTTAGATACATATGATTTAGACTTACAATTTATTTACCAATAAATGCATCATAATCGAAGTGAAATTAATATTTAAAAAAAATTATTTTTGCATTTATATAAAATGTGGTTAAATCACCAAAATTTTAAATATTCCATCGCAGATAAATTGAAATACATTGATAAAATTTTAAAATAACAGTTTTTAAAAGTTTATATCATTGGAATAGTCTTACCTTTAATTTCAAAAATATGTTGACAAACATTTTCGCTCGTATTATGTATGATCACTTTCTCAAAATAAATACCATCAATAGTAACTCATGATACCAGGATCCCCCATTTTTATTGGTACCACTGCTCTATGGTAAGAATATCCTGATAAAAACACTCTCCTTGACTATCGCTGACAGAGCCCAAATTTTCAGGGAAAAAGTCCGAGTGGGAGTGTAGGAAATGGATTTTTAATGACATCCTACATCCTAAACATTTATAGTTTTCTATCAGCTTATTAATAAAAAAAAAGAAAAAAGTAGTCATCTTTTCTGTTACCTAAAATACCATCAACAATTTGAAGACTTAAATGCAGCTAGTTCACATTCACTAAGTTCATCATCAGAAGTTGAGTCCACAAACAGCTTCTTGATTTGCAAACTGAAAAATACATCCTACTTGAGCTTATCACTATTCAATTTAGGAAAATTTATTTTTAAATGACTAAATCCTGATATGTCTTGTCTAACGATTTTACAAAATTTTTCATGAGTCTGAGTTTTATGTGAAGTAGTAGCAGTATGATTTTTCCACTCTCAATTAGTGATGCTTTACATTTTTTTTTTAACCAGCCACAAAGTTTTGCTGGAATGGCCAATTCTTCATTCGGTAATGAACTTCTGAACTAACCCAAAAACAAAGAAACATCATTTTTTAAACCAAGAAGTAACTCAACAACTTTCAAATGGCTGCTAAGTTGCCACATATGATCTCTGTATTTTATTGCTTCTACTATTGATGCTGTAGTTTCATACATTTCTTTCATGTCAACTGCATGAGCTAATGGAACAGATGGGTTTTTTTACTGTTATGTAATAAAATCACTTTCACATAACTTTAGAAAGAGTCAATAAAAAGATGCCATTCTTCAGGATTATGCTGAATGCCAAGCTCTTTCATCAGGCCATCAACATTGACAACACAAATGCACATCTTGAGTTCCCCCCCCCCCCATGAGGGGAATAACGCCTGCCAAGTGACATTACCAGTTGTCACCTACATTCCTAGCCCTGAAGGGCTTTACCAGAGGTCGTCTTTTCGCCTCGATCTGTTAACATCCACAGTCATCAATCGACCTTGGGGAGATGCCGCTGATGCCAATGCCCCAAGGGACATTCACATTGGCAATTAAACCGCAAAATTTAGCCCGATGTCCGATATCTTCTGCAAAAACATAGGACACCTTGCCTGAAACCACCCGCCTTAGAAACATGTTTAGAACTGTCACGGAAGCAAGAAGACCCCGCACCTGCATTAACCAACTATCAGCAACGTTGCTATTCTACTTGCGTTAATTACCATCATGTCACACCAGCAGAAAGGAGCGCACTTATCAATTATTATGTCCTCAAGGACCCCAGGTCTGGTCCGTTTGAGAGCTATCAACTCCCATCCAGCACCAACTTTGAGGTCCGCTCAGATGGTATGAAGTTGATCGCAACTTGAAACGCATTCCCTATCTCCCTCACTGGGTGCACTCCATTTCTAACAAATTTTTCAAACGCAAACTATGATCATGCTCGGAAGCATTGGAGATATACTCCCGAGCATGATCTCCATTGATACCAAAAGACAAAACTAACCGAGGCTATGGTGCCAAAGCACCTACCTCTGGTAGATCAACTGCCCCGACATACCCTAGCCACCCGGGATTCTACTCTATACCCCCTCAGCAGATCTGCACAGAGCCAGAAAACAGAAGTCAGCCACAATTGTCCACTCACTGCGAATCTTCTAGTTGACCCCCAGATCCAGAAAAGAGTTTACTCTCTTGAGTTCCCTAACAACTCTGGTATGTTCAGCCTCGTACCAGGGACAAACATATAGGACATGGTTCGCAGTGTCGTCAACCCTACATTCCGGACAAAGTCCAGAGTCTGCCAATCCAAACCTAACCAAACTATGCCTGAAGGCACCATGTCCTGACAAAAACTGTGTGATGTATCAATTGGGGGGGAACTCACCTAATCGCTGTCAACTGCAGTAAAAGAATCATTCCACCTAAGTTGCCAAGAGTCAAAACCTTGGTCTTCTATTTCTCGTATATGCCCTGAAGTAAGAAGGCCATCCTTCTTAGAGGTATACCAGCATGCTGCACTCTGTAGCCAGGATATCAATTGGTTTAGTGCCGGCGATGACAGACAGCCTCTCTCAAGACTGTTCTGTAACCTCCGACAACAGTTAAAAGAAGAAGACGCTGGCCTCTTAATAAAATATCCCTATAACCCTGTAATCTCATACGATGAGCCCAGACGGGCACAGCGTACAACATTATAGCTTTGCAAACACCTTTGTAAAGTATACGCATGGTACGGAAACTCAACCCCCAATCAGGATGAATGACGGCAAAGAAAGCATCAATCGCTTTCTTTGCGACAAACTGAAGGTGCTCCCTGAAGAGAAGCCTCTCGTCAAGGATAACACCCAGATATTTCTGACACGGGTCATACCTAATTGAGCAGCCGTTCATCACGACTCGTGAGGGGCGAGCCGAATGTAGACGACCCTGCAAAAGCATCATAGTGGTTTTCTCTGCACCAAAAACCAAATTGTGCTAAGACTCCATAACCGCAAAATCTGACATGCCCGTAATACTAGAGTTTCTATCTCAAACCGTGAGTTTCCTTTGACCAGGAGAAGCCCGTCATCAGCATAAGCGATGACATGGCAACAGCTGGGCAACCTCAACCTCATCAGAGAATCGAACTTGACAACCCAGATGAGGGGACCTAGAACACTGCCCTGTGGACATCCTTTAGACAGAGTCTTTCCTACCTCAGAGCCTGTTGCTAAAATGGTTCTATTGCTAAAATAGCTCGAGAGAGCGAGAATTGCATTTTGCGTGCAACTACGTCGCTGTAGTTGGAACAAAGCAGAGGTCCACCACAAATTGTTGAATGCCCCGGATATGTCTAAATAGACGCTAAGTACACACTGCACTCGCTTGCCGCTGCTACATCTAAAACCTTAAGAATGGCGTCCTCTGTGCCCTTGTGCGGACCATATTGATCATCCATCAACTGATGACTAGAAGTGAGTCTGCTATTAATGCGGAGGTATAAAACCTTCTCGAAAACTTTACCTACAACTGGCAAAACCGTCAGAGAATGATAGGAAGAACTCACGGTGGGATCCTTGTCGCCACCTTTGAAGAGAAGTTTTACATGTCTGCTACAACAGCGGAAATGATTCCGCTGTTGCAGTCTATACTCCAGACGTTCAGGTTGCTGCTTTGATAATGTTAAATTGCAAACTAAATCAAGTTCATGTTGTTGAATTAAATGAATTTCTCATCAGATACAGGAAGAAACTCTTCAACATCATTTGCTTCATTTTCACATTGTTATTCTAGCAATGTTGAATTACATGGTGGTACAGGTACAGGTGGTGCTCTCCATGTGATTCTGACTTTAGAGCTAAGAATACATGTTCGTATTTAATTAACTTTCTATTTTTGAATGAAAATCAAAATATATTTGTCATACAAAAGTAGCAGTCAGTGAAGCGGTTCTTAGGTTCACACCAAACCATCAGTACAGCAAACGGCACACCTTGTCGTTTCCCCTTCAACTTATCAGTTAAGAATTACTAAGCACAATATGGAAAAAACATGAGGCACCCAGATTTTTTCTTGATCACTGAGTGTACAATCAAAATAAAATTTATAAGCTGTTTGTATCAATTCAGAAATAGTGTTTCTTTGAGATTTTAGGCATAAATATACCACAGATATAACAACAATTGTCTGGATGATTAAATCATCCACAAACTTTTGCAGAAGCCACATTGTAGCAAATAAAAATGAAAAATTACTTTTGTATTATAAAAAAATCAATAAAAATATAGCAAGACAATAATAACTTTGTAAAACACAACACATAGTATAGACAATAGAATAAGATTTTAAGCTCTGTATTAGACAATAGATTCATCATACAGACATGTTTGTTTGTACATATCTACTTCTCATGATACAGTGTATATATTTATTTATTAAGCATTTATGGATGTTGTTCAGAAGTAAAGAAACAAAATCTATTCTTATTAATAACCAATAGTTGATCAAAATGAATTTATTATAAAAGTTTTTATAAATTTATGATTTACGTAAAACCTTTAAGTTTGTTAGATACAAATTTTGTGTTGACAAGTGGTTACTAGTACAGACTGTTATTGAATTCACTTGGGATTGGCAATAAATCTAAAATATACCTTATCTGTAATCCAGTCTAAAATTATAACACAAATAATATGTTATAATTTTATATAAATATATAATTTTTTCATATTTTTACATCATTAAAAGTGTACAACTTTGTATTCACAACCACTATAGAATATACCTTCAAGCCCAATATCAGAAGAGAAAGGAGATTTTTTTTTTAACTTTTGATTTGTTGGAGCAATTAAGCATCGTATGGCAAACATAATTTTTTTTAATACAATCGGAAACTTTTCACTGTTGCTTCTTATTTTCCTCTGACCCTTAGAGGACATTTCTGACAATGATGCTTGAAACAGAAGCTATCTTTTAAATTATTCACTGCTTTAATTTTGATGATTCGAACAGGTATGTATACACATAACATAAGACAGTGGAGTGGAAGTCCAAACTGGAGCAAAAACAAGCAAAACACTGCAAACTAGTGAACGTATGTATGGATATATATGGAAGTCTTTAAGAGACAAAAACCTACTCTACCTAATTTAAAAAAAATAATAGTAACCCTTTAATACTTATGGAAATATGTTATATAAACTTAGAGAAAAAAATTCATTTTTATTTATTTAACATTTGCAGAAAAAAATTTCAAGAGGGATCATTTAAAATACCAAATGAAAGTAGATATCACTTCAACCAATTTTTGTCTTCATGCACAATCTTTAGTGGTCAAGCAATTCAATAGCATCGTGTTTATGTAAAATATTTTTTAATTGAATTACACACATAATTTAAATTATTCATAATTTTTGTAAATATATTTTTTTGTTTCATTCAATGCTTCTAACTAAAGCACATTAGCATACTGCATTTAATTTATGCAAGTGTGATGGTACTAACAGCGATGGTCAACATTAACTAAACTAATGTAATTTCGCAACTTACTTAGAACAAATTTCACTAGTATGGTCAGCAACTGTTCTAGCTGCGAGGCTTAATGCACAAGGTACCGAGTCAACTGGGCAATTGAGTTCTGAGACCTGGACAGACCTAGTTACTATTTTACACTTTAAATATTATTTAATATTTAATTCTACTGCCCACCTGTGATATCACACCACAGCAGATGATTACAACAGATGTACGTCAGTGGTTTTAGTGTTATAATAGTAACTAAATTATTGAAATATTAACTAAAATAAATAATATTTAAAGCATAAAACTAATCTGATTGGCAACTCTGTAAAATTTTGAATTTCCCAATCCAAGAGGACAAGGGAAAAGGGAATTTTCCACAAGGAAAAAGGGAAATTCCAAGATAGCAGACCGCAATAATAGCACTCCTTGTGGTGACAGTGGTACAATTGATGCAGTATGCCTGCTTAGCCGCTAGTTTAGGGCATTTTTTTGGGGTGAGGATGCAATTTTGCAAATATTTTTATTTTTTAATCTTAACAAATATGCTTAAAAAAATGATCTTAATTAGGCTAATTCTTGAGACACTGAGGGTGACCTTGCTCCACGGCCACACCCCCTTGCCCTTTTAAGGTGAAAATTTAAAGGCATCACTGCCTCATATATAGAAGTAATATGTCCAAGTTTGGTCAAAATCAGTGCAGTAGTTCTAAAAATATAAGGTGATTTACAGGCCAACACCAAACACACCCATGCACGCGCGCGCGCGCGCACACACACACACACACATACACAGACAGACAGATAGGAACAGTAACACCTGGAAAATTTCCATCCTTTTTTTAGGTTTCTTAGGTATCAAA
>JAAAKQ030041278.1:0-17640 GCA_010016005.3 Zanna intricata
TCCTATAACATCTACATTTAACCTATCCATTTCCCTTTTTAAATTTTCTAACCTACCAACCTGTTCTAGACTTCTAATATTCCACGCTTCGACTCGTAGAATGTTAGTTTTCAATTTTCTGGTGACCCCTTCCTTAGTAGTCCCCACCCGGAGATCCGAACGGGGGACTAGTTTACCACATATATCTTTATTATTTAAAAACAACAATTTTTTTCTTTTAATAAGATAAAATTGTTGTTCTACAAAATTTTTATCTAATCTTCATAAAATGATCATGTGGTTTTGATTTACTTCATTATATTTTTGAATGTGTAAATATTAGGAACATGATAACACTGTCACTGAATACATTAAGAAAAATAAATTTAAAAATATAGTTTTCTATTAATTGGTAAGCAAAACAATATTTAATTGATTTTATCTGTATTTTAATATATATTTTGTAAAAATTTAAAAATCTCTCTTTTTTTTTTTTTAATCCAATTTGTGACAAGAATTAAATGGGTATTACAATAAATGCCAGTTAAATGTCAATGTTTTAACCTAAAACCATACAACAACCAGTTTAAGAAATTAGAATCTTCTCAAATCTTTTTACGTTAGTTTCCACTACGCTTACTGATATTTATAGACCTACTCTCTGAAAGCACTTAGCATATATCTTTTATACAAGAAAACGTGATAACATTGAAAAATTATCTGATAAAATTTTAATACTTTTATTCTGTAATATTTTTAACAATTATAGTTTGATTCCCGAAAAATCAATTGTTATTAGAGAAGAAATCTGAGTTAAATTTATCTTAATAATACCGTCTACTTTGATTTATTTCCATTTAATTATTTCATTTATTAGATGGTGTCTTATATACGTGTGGAAGTATATATATTTTATTTTCCTTTTTATTTCAGAAAATAATTAAACCAAAAAAAAAAATTCGTGAAGTTTGATGTCGTAGCTTGTATATAAGGAAGTTTGATATGATCAGAAATAATACCAATAAATACTTTTTGAAAATATCTTCTACCCTTCAAAATATAAATTTTTCTTATCTGTTCATTTCATATAAGTTTATTTTTATCATTTTTAAAAATTTACTGTCGCGAAATCTTTATTGGTCATTAGCGACACCTTGTGAGTCACATGACTCACCCTGTATATAATATTAAATTACTGAATGCTGTTTGCAGGCAGTAAAAGTTAGAATTCGTTACTTACAAGTCACACTTATATGTAATGCCCAAAAATTCAAGTCCTACAGATAATTAAGAGTTTTCGTCACAATATTTGACCACTTTTTTTAGATCTTGAGATATTTTGCGTATCATTCTTTTTTTTGGGAGGGTGAACAGTCGATAATTATGTTTTTTATTGATAGATGATCCTGGCAATATTAACATATATTTTGTTCCTTTTTCAGTGTGAGATGTACTTGGTTAAAGTTAGCGTGTCCTATTTACAATCGAGTTATGATGACTTGTTGTTTCCTGGGAAATAAGTATGCAGGAATTTCTTCATAAGTATTTGATGAAGTTGTAATTTTTCGTTGTAGCTTTTGATTACTTTCTTTGTGAGCTTCTTTAAGCGTCGGGTCAGCAAAATGTTCAATTGCATAAAGTGTTTATGAACTTCATCAGCTTGTTTAGCCAACTTGTCTGCTTCTTCATTCGTTTTAATGCCGAAGTGGGATGGTATCCAGTTGAACTTGATATCTGTAGAAGATTTTATTTGTCTTTGATTAGGTTTTGTTTATTTTATTTATTATAATTTTTTTGTTGTTTGATTATTGCTGTTACTGCGCTACGGGAATCTTGAAAGGTAATTGCTTTTTCTATATCGGCTTCATCGATGTATTTTAATTTTTGAAGAATACCAAAATCTTCCCTGCTGAAGATAATAAACATCTGGAAATTTGGGTAAAAAATTAATTTCTGGCATAACTGCAGTGCCTGTGCCTTTTTTGGATTTCGACGCAAATATGTTTGTTATTTTTCTCTAAATCAGAGATTATACATTGTGGAAATAGTTTTCATAGTAAACTCATAAAGGTAAAACTAATTAGAACGTTTATCTCAGGGAAGTATTCAATTTTAAGTTTTATGCTAATGTCTAAAAAATTATAAAACATCTGATGTTTCATGTCTTATGATAAAATACACGTATAGCATTTAATACGAAAAAAACAAAACCAGTATTCAGGAAAAATTAGTATGTATTTATATAACAAATATTTGTAACTTATAATTCTGTAGTTATACATTTTATTTGACGTTTGTAAATAATTCCGTGTTTATGTATGCAGATGAAGGTAAAAAATTCAGATTAGTATTAAATACATCAAATAATTATTTGGATTAAAAAAAATATGTAACATTTGGATACTACTTCTTTTAGAAAAAAGTTATAAGTATTTAGTCTATTAATTTTTATAAAGTTGTTCTGAGGTATAATTATTTAAATTCTTAAAAAAATAATTATAGTTTTTATAAAATACACGTATAAATAGTATTTCATAATGTATTTGTATGAATTCTTTTTATTACACCTTTAATGAAAAATATCCTTCATTAGATAAATCGTTAACTGATGAGATTTATATACTGAAAAATTATGCTGATCTGTATCCTTTAAATTGAAATCATTTTATATTAACATCCCACCTTTGTCTTAATGGAAATTCAACAAAATGCACGACTAATACAGTTTTGTTAGCCTAAACTTATATATTTTTTTTTAATTAAAAAAAAACAATTTGTTATTGGTTGCTATTTGTCTAAGGTTTAGACAAACCTATCTGATGTGATATTATTGTTATTTAGTATTAGATAGAATATAACAACTATTCTGCCATGCGATAGGTTTTACTTAAGTCAAACAGTTACCGAAAACTGTTTATTTCCAGCTAACCTCTTCATTATTTAGTTGTTACCTTCAACTTTGATATTGTCCCCTCAAGATTCACAATCTTTTGTGTCCTTTTCCTTTTCCTTCCTTCATTTCCTCCAAAGGCGACAATTGACACAATTTTCTTTTTAATCAATATTCAATCCAGTTTTTTTCTGTTCCTTATCATTTTCAATGTCCTACTACGTGTTGAAGTAGAATAGATAGTTAATAAATGGTTAAACGCTGCTTTCCCGGTTAGTTAACAGTTAAACTCCCTGTGAAAAATTATTTTTCAACGTGAACGGTTCTTCAGTATTATCTTTCGACCATGATTCTGCCGTCAGATTTTAATTACCTATTCATCCTAGATCTAACAAATATACTCATCCCAAAAAAGGACTCAGTGCTTATGATTCTGATTAAAGAAAGCTGCACTAGATACCTGCAATCTTACAGATTCCATTAAAACTACTTTTCAGTCATTGGATTTGCATCCAATGACTTATGGTATTAATTTAAAAGAGACATACGATGTTATAAAAGACGTTCTTAAAAAATAAATTGTAAAAAACATAGCTGGAACATATGTGGTGATTTGAAAGTTATAGCTATTTTGTTAGACATGCAGTTAGATTATACTAATACATGTGTTTTATTTGCGATTGGGATAGCCGAACTAGGTAAAAATATTTTTACCTCCTCTCCATATCAAGCTAAAATTTTGTTAAAGAAATGAAAAAGGATTGTCCAACATTGTTGTACATCAAGCAGAAATTTCCGAATGTAAGTGAAGGAAAAATTAAAGGAGTATTTAATGATCCTCAAATAAGAGAGTTGGTCAAAGATGATATATTTAACTTGATGTTAAATAATATAGAAAGTGCAGCTTGGACTTCATTTAAAGGCGTTTGTAAAAGTTTTTTGGAAAACAGAAATCTGACAATTATCACGATATTGTTAATCATCTTCTTACTTCATACAGAGCTACAGGATGTAATATGTCTTTGAAAATGCATTTCCTCCACTCAAATCTTGATTTTTTTCCGAACAACCTCGGAGACGTAAGTGACAAACACAACGTTTCCATGAAGATATTTCGGTGATAGAAAGCCGTTTTAAAGGGAAATGGAATACTAACATGCTAGCCAATTAATTTGGACATTAATTCGGGATGTCCCTTAGGCTATTTATAAAAGAAAAGCATCAGTGAAATCATTCTAACACAGATATGGCTATGCAAAATTATAAATTTTACAGATTTTAACTATATTTTACCTTAATTGTTTTTTGAAGCGTAATTTATTTGAAACTAAGGGTGATAGGAAAATTGTATTTACAGATCTGTAATGTACGCAAAAAAGCAATTCAATAATGGTATCACATTTAGAGAAACATAAAAAAATTTTTTTTTCTATCAGTGTTATTAAAATTATGCTTAATTTCTTTAGTTTTTTTAGAATAGTAATTGATTAAATATAGCTTTAAAGACTTTCGTTATTTCTATTAAGATCGCCACCGCCACCTCCCTCATATTATCAGTTTATATAATGATTAACTTCGATCATTTCTCTTACCATACTTCTTCCTTTCTGGAGCCAAACTGGTTTTTGTTATTTTCGTGCTGATAATAGTAATATTTTCAGTCGGCCTACTTCCGTATTACCTCACACTGAGTATTACCTCACACTTTAATAATAAATGAATATATCAATTAACTATTGACATCAAGAACTAGTAGTTATAGAAAACCAATAATATATTTAATGTTATTAAGAATTAAAAAAAAAAAAAAAAAATAATAATAGATCAATGTATAATAGAAAGAATGAATAAAATAAAACTCTAGAAAAAATAAATTAGATGGAAAAATTAAATCTTAATTTACAGTAAGTTATAAAACAATTAATCTTGTCAACAAAAACCATTTAAATAACAATAAATTTGTTTTATAATTGGTAGACTCTCTATTGTTCATATATACTAGAATATGTATTTATTCATAGGTAGCCAATAGCTGTATTTATTATTATTATTATTTCATACCTGCCATGACGTACATATAACATAAGTATATAAGCTAGCTAAGTGATAACTCAAATTACGTTACGTTTACAGTACAGTAGAATACATATTTCATATATAAGTAAAGAGAGAAATATACCTGGAGGCTATAATTTTATGCATTTCACTTAATATCTATTCAAAATTTCTCGCCTCCGCATCTATGTTAGACAACGTTCACGTTAAATTATTACATATCATGTATTCAGTTCTTGTGTGGGATTTTTTAACACGATTTTTACTTCGTACTCTATAATAGTACTATCTACTGGATATATAATAAACTATAGTGTGTTTGCTCATCTAAACGCTTAATTTAAAAACCATATATCATCTTTATAAGCAACGTTGCATAGTAAAGTGAAGATGTGTTTGGCATTTTTTTATATGTAAATGATAAAAAAAAAATTAAAACAACTTCGGTTTTAATAAAATGCATACCCGTTATTTTTGTTTTTTTTTTCTTCTTTTATTTGTCTATACTAAACTGATGTAATGAAAAATAGCAAAATATTTTATTCACTTGTTTATATAACTCTTTTATGTCTATGTCAGCTTTTAATTTTTTTTTCTGCATTAATAGTAAATTTCTTATATAATAATTTTCATATAAATTATTTGAAAAACATACACAATCTTTTACTTTCCTGGCAACGTACCTATAAAGCTATCTGCAGGAAGGAAAGTATAGTAATCAGTAAAAAAATTGGGTATGGGGTTTTTGAATTTTTCGACCTTTCATTATCCAGAAACTATAAAAAATAAATAAAAGGTGTGGAGGGATAATGTTGGTATGTATGTACTTACGTACATATGTCAACACTAGTATGTACGTGTGTTGACGTATTTGAAGTTTAGTAACTTTTGACTGGATAAACCGGGTTTTTTTTTTTTTTTTTTTATGAAATTGGTGGTAGAGAAACCGATTAAAGTTTAAACATATCGATTTTTGGAGTTTAAAAATTTTATTTTTGGTTTATTTAAACTTTTAATAATAATAATAATAATAATATTACAATAAAATTTCATCGCAATTCACCCTCACATCCAAAAAAATAAATAAATCCTAGGTAATTTTTTATAGTTGAACATTTTCCTGTGGATTTGTTTTTAGTTTCTTCTATTTAACATAGTAAACGTAAAAAACTCAAAAAAAAAATTTCTTTAGAGGTGTTTTGGGGTGGGGAAAATTAAAAACAAATATAGATTTGTTTTTTATTTTTAGCCTTTTTTCATTTATCATTATCTTTCCACTATATAAAAATACATAACCAATGCCAGGAAAGTATAATAACCTTTTGTCAGTTTTTTTCTATAACTGTAGTTATGTATTATTATTTTTTACGATTGTTTAGAAAGAAATGAACGATAAGATACTGAATCTGTAGATTTTTTAAATTTTATCACGTAGATCTATACTATGTTATAAAAAAAAGAAATTAATATTAATGGAGGAGTTTAAGTAAAATACTTTTCTATATATTGTAGCCCATGTATATCAAAACGAGTAATAGTTCTGTGATCTGTAGACTTCGTTAATTTTTTATTTTGAAAGAGATCATGTTGGTAGCACTGGAATCTCCATCCAAAACGTTTGTATTCAGCCATTGTAATGCCTGTATAATCTTTCTATTGTTGCCGAGTTGTGTTTCCTTATTTACTTTGTTTTCTGTTCCAAGACAATGCATAGTGTGTTTTGTGATATGGCGAATTGAAGACAATAATTTTAATTCAACGTACATAATATGAAAATAAGCCATTAAATGAAAACAATACACAATGCTGATTCAGTCGCTTTAAAGAAGCAAGATCTGTTCTTAAATAGAAATCGCCTGGAAGGCCACAACTATTAGAAGAAAGTATTGAACAAATTAGAGAATCGGAAGTCATAATAATTCCATCGTTCGTGAAAGCCTCTAGTTATAAATTTTAAACCAAAAAATCATAAAGTTCTATATAAAAGGTGGCACTTGCATGCATACAAAATTTAGCTTACGGAATAATAAAATTTGATAAAGGAAAGATTTGTAGTTGAAATTTAGACAAGATTTATAAAGAATCATTTTTAATTGATGTGTTGTTTACAGATGAATCTAGTTTTAACTTTAGTGGATATGTTATTTAGTCATGATTTACGGAATATGGAGGTCTGAAAACCGACATTTAACTTTTGAGAAAGCGTGTGATATACATGTTTGATGTGATTTGATAAAAGATCATGAAATAGGGGTCTTTTTAATTTATGAAAGAATATTAATGAAAATTTGTATCTTGGCATATTAAACGATTTCTTCGAACTTTTCTTCAACTGCATGAACTCGAAAATATTTATCGAATTTATTTATGACAAGATGGTGCACTTCCTTATTTTAATGCAAAGCTTGTTAGCCAAGCTTTGAATGCAAAATTTGCAGGCAGATGGCCAAACAGAAGGTCATATATTGTGGCCTCCAACAGGTCCGTACCTAACCCCTTGTAGTATTTTTATGCGAGGAAACATTGAAAACGGGAGTTTACTAGTGATCTGAATCACTGACAAATAAAGGAAGCAATTATAGCTATATTTCATCGTGTTTGGGTAGAAACTGAATAACGATCGGACATTTGTCGAGCAACGAAGGTTAGCTATATTGAAATTTATTAATTATATAACAGAACTATTTGAGATGGAGAATTTAACGAATAAAACAATATAATCGTAAGTATTTTTGTTTTCCTTTAATTTATGCCTTAAGCTCCACCAATAATTTATGGTGATCCTGTGGAATGATCATAATTGACTAGGAAAAGTTTAGACAATGCAAAAAATAATATCACTGAATTTTATCGAGCAAAGTGGGCTTCTGTTTTACTCGACTTTTTAGTACTTCGTCTGCTTATGTTCTTGACACAATTATGGAAAATTCAGTTAAAACATGGAAGATAATCCACGTTTTTCCGTTTTAATTTAGAAAAATTGGTTTATCCGTTCTAGAAATAGCATAGCTTTAATAGTACGAGGTATAATGAAAAGTATCTCTCAATCAAATGTCCTATAATACTGAATATCCAGTTGTAATATCATAGAATGTCATAGCTCCCTACAATCTGTTGTTGGAATTATTGTGCTTCATTGTTAGCTGTTTTTGATTGTATTTATAAATAAATTTAGAAACTATTTCTTTATCCTAATGTAATAAGGAAGAAATAAGGGAAGTGATACTTTTTTTTAATTCGAAAGGGGTGAAATCAGCAGAAATTAAATGTACTAACAATACGGAGAGTATTCTTTGAGTGGAAGTAAAGTCTTGGAATGGAGGGATCGCTTAAAAAAGATAGGATCTACCTCTGTGATGGACAACGGAAAAGAAAGTCTTCTACTCCAAACAGTATTGACAATATTGAAACGTTTAATTAAATAAAACGGTGAAAAATGAAAACTGTTGAGATGTAATGCAATAACTGAAGGAAACTTCATATGATTAACAAAGAAAACTTTTTGCCCTCAAGATCTCGGTTTTGTGTTTTAGAACCACCTGTTGTGCAATCTTCATCTGCCTTCAAGTAATTCTCATCTATTTCAGCCACAAAAAAGAAGAGCTGAGAGGAAATCATTTTTGTTCTCATGGAAGCGGTGCAAAACTGGCTAAGCAACAGACCGAAATGTTTCTTCCAAAGAGAAATTGAAAAGCTTGCTAAAATTACTTAAAAGTAGGATGGATTAAGTTGAAAATTGAGCATATTTCGTATTTTTTTAATTACCTTTGTAATTTTTAATTTAGTTTGTATATATATTTATATAATCAATATTCGTTTACAGCTTACTTATCAATAAAAATTTTATTTTTTATAATAAAAAAAAAAAAAACAACAGTTTGACTTTTTATCAGTTTTAGAATCGATGCGACGACTCGCTATAACAATTTTAACAACCGTTAGTTGATAATTTTAAATTGAAATAGTTTCTGAAATTCAAAATTAAACGTTAAAAAATTTAGTTAATAATAGTAATAATTTTTTTTATGGCCTCCACATCACTTCTTCTAACCATCCCCGACAATCTACTGAACACATTCTGTCCTTGGAAGAGAAAAAGTGCAACAAAACAGTTTAAATTTTCATATATTATACAAAAAGAAAAAAATAGATTTCTTATATATTATATAAGAAATAAATATGTAAAAATCAATCACTCTTCTTTCAATATAGAAATAATATCCATAAATTAATAAGGGCTCAGATTTTAAGACTTAGATCATATTATTGAAAAAAACTATAATAATTATGCTACAGTGTACTTATTACTTATAAACGATGGGTTTAGTTATTAATTAAATACCATTGTGGCTGCTGCATCCAAAGAAAAAGACGATTCTTTCTGGATTTAACATAATGTATTCAAAAATCAATATTATATTATATCACTGAGAAGATTTCCTTCCAGTACCTTAATAGCAAATGTAACATCCTGAAACATCTGCCCATCACTCAGAGACTAAGACCCCAGAGACAACACCTTACAGTAATAATACTAATAGAAGACCTTGCAGTAATAATAATAAATAATTTGAATATACAATAGATAAGGAGTAATAATTTGAAGATTGAAATGGATGCCATTTAAAATTCTTAAAAGAATAAAGATTTTTGATTAAATGCGTTTACCGAATCTAGTAGAAAATTTTAATCTCGTTTTTTTAAGAAATGAATTTGTTATAAAAAAAAAATACGAGTAAATAAAAGGCAGACAGAAAACAAAGATTTTTTGGATATGTGCTTATAAAATGTTTCTTTCTTACTTTACTTTTTTTCATAAATTACTTAACGAAGTTATGCCATTTATTTATAATATATCTTAATATTTATAATGTTATTTTAAAACCACATTAAATTTTATTTTGAAAATAATATATTTATATATATCATGAAATTTTATCGCACAGATTTATGTAGGCTCACTAAAAAAAATTCTTGAAAGGTTTAGTTATGTTTATTTAAAAAAATTTAAATTAAGGGGGAATATAAATTAAATTATGTATATTTTACTTATATGTAATCATCAAATGGGAACTCAATAATATTTTAAATATAGGTGTGTATATATAATTTTATTGCGGTTGACCTTGATGTTCATTATCTTCTTTAGTATTATTATTTATTTTTATTGTTACAAATATATATATTCATAAATTTATAAAAAAAAAAAGGTTATCGAGGATAAAGGAATGTATATATATAAAAGGAAAATTTTTATGCAGTATACATAACAATACTTTTTTTTTGTTTGTTTAATTTACACTAGAATATATGAATTCTTTTTTTATAATTTGCTAAAATGAAAACAAAAAATATACTTATTCTGCTGCCTTGGGTGCCCCGACAGTGAGACAACCTTTTACCATAATTAGATATAAATCAGTTACGATATTTTTACCTTTCCCCTTTAAAGTTCAAGTTGAATACATTCTATAGTCCTAAACTAACTAAATAATAATAATAATAAATGAAACTAAAAAAAAGATTGATATTTTTAGAGCGCATGCCATAGATGACTTTAAACCATGTTTATGTTATTATTTTTTCTAACTTCTACATGTTAGTTATAGAATATAAATCATTAAAATAAGAGGCGTGGGCGGACTTCTTTCGTTGCATGTTGTAATTTTTTTCACCCAACCTTACCTTATTATTATTATTTTTTTTTTTTGACATTATAATTAGGACACCGATATCGGTAACGTTATAATCTATCTTGCATTTTATTTAAAGTGAGGTGGTTTTACCGCCTAATTGATCTAAACAATTTTAAAACGACTTGCCGTTGCCGCTCCTTCTTTTTATCACACTAAAATAATATGTTCGTTGTCTGAGTTTCATTATCCATATTATAATATATAACGGAACTAATGCAAATATGTATTTTTTAACCTTAACCTTCCTCAGTGTATCATATTTCTATCATTTATTTTTCCAGTAATCTCTATAGGATCTCTTAGCATTATATTCTATAATAATATATCTCGTGTAATTATTAGGTTTATATAACATATTTTATACACATCCTAGTTCATATTTAATTCTTTAATATGTTTTAAATAATTTTTTTATTTTATTTTATGTTTTTTATTACGCATAATCTTCTTCTTCAATTTTATTTCGTTTAATTAGTTGTATTATGAATTTAGTTATGCTTTTTTTTCTAATCCTTATGCTAAAAATTCGAATAATTTTTCAGAACATTTCTTTATAATGGATATTGACCTAAAATGATGAAGGAGTGAAACTGATCGAATATATAAAAATAAACATAGTTTTATTTGCCATTATAAATAGCATACATATTTCAAACTAATGTTACCTCTTTACAGTGATTAACTTTGCTAAGATCTTCGAAAAAATATAAGATAAGGGAGTATTTATATATTTTTTTAATAAGAATGAAAGTACGACTTTACCTGATAGGAATTAGATTTCCTGGGTCTGTCCTTTAATTTTTTGCTTCCTTGTATGAAGCATAAGAAAATATTATAATCGCGAAAAATTTCGGTTTCAGATTTCAACAAAAATATGTATTTTTTCTATCCCTGAATCCATTTTTATTAGTTTCGGCGTGACGTTTAAACGTATTTACGTACAAAACATATGTACTATCTCGCATAACTCAAAAACGATTAGGCTTAGGATGTTGAAATTTTGGATTTAGGATTGTTGTAACATCTAGTTGTGCACCTACCCTTTTGATTGCAATCGACTGAACCAAAAGTGGCCAAACAAGCCCAAAATCTAAAAAAAATTTGGATTTTGGAGTTTTTCTTAACTGCAGTTTTAAGTCCTCATTGAGAGTTTTTTAACGATATATTTACTTTTTGGTACTTATTTTCATTGGTACCAGAATTATAGCCAAATAAGATTTTATATAATGAAATATTTGGATCTAACAAGGGAAGGAACATCGATTCGAATCAGAATTCACCTCCTTTTTCCTTTTTTTAAACTTTTTTAATTAATTTTTGAAATTATTTTTTAATTTAAATATATTGATTTATTAATAATTATTAACCTGTGATTGTAAAATAAATGTTTACAATAAATAATGATTCAATAATAGCAATAAAAAAAAATAATGAAAAATTCAAAAGTTGTTAGTGAAATAAAATTTTATGTCCTTTTAAAAATGTGTACTTGAAATTTAATAGGTATAGAAGGAGCCGGCCTTCGTGGCGTGAGTGGTAGCGTGTCTCGGCCTTTCATTCCGGAGGTCCCGGGTTCGAATCCCGGTCAGGCATGGCATTTTCACACGCGCTACACATTATTCATATCTCCATCCTCTGATGTAATACTTAATTGTGGTTCCGGAGGTAAAAAAAAAAAAAGAAAAAAAAAAGGTATACAAGGAAGTCATGTGGTTTCCACATCAGATTTGATGAAACATCCGATTATTTAACATCAGCTGAAAATTATAATTTAGAATTATAATTAATATCGTACTACTTTTATTTATGCATCTGTTTCAGTCTACTTGTTAATAAATGTCGCTATAAATTTAGTAACCTTCTCCTGTGACGTGTATGTTTTCATTTTGTTGATGGTTACATCATAATATTAAAAAAAAAAAAAACGTAGTAATAAAAGGGACTTTACTCTTTCCTAATATTTCACTAAGATAGTTGAATTAATAATTATACAAATATTTGATATTAATAAAAACTAACACTTTAACAATTGTATTACTGTCCACTTTATTAAAGAGTTGGAGGATCATATCTCACTTTCAAATGAAATAAATTTAAATGAAGTACGGCAAAAAATGTGTATATGTAATTTAATAGACGTACAAGGAAGTTATGTGATATCCACTTCAGTTTTTTTTTTTTGCGTAACTAAAAAGCCTGTAATTGTTTTCTAATTAATGACTTCATAACAACGATATAAGCATAGCCAAATATCGGAAGTTATGGTCTTATTCTAAGCTAACTTTTTCTAAAAAAAAAAAATAATTTCTGCTATTTAAATCCAGCGATTTTTTAATTATTTCTTAAAAATATGAGTTCACAATGAGTTTCTGAATCAGGATCGTTTAATATTATAGAACTGTTGTGATCCCGAGTTGTTAACCATTCTTGCAGCTGTTGTTTTAATAGTTATGGGTCATGTAAGTAGTATATAACCCATAATATTCTTTTATATCATCCTCTCGCGACTTCGCTCACTTATATGGTTATTTCCGTTTTCCCTGCGGTCAAGAAATGTTTTTTTATTTTTGTTTTGTCATGGTTTTTTTAATCTGTTAACCATACATAGTTAATTGTTATGGATTGTGAAATGATAGAAAATTATACACAGATAAAAATTAAATTAAAAGCTATTTGTTTTTTCTAAAAACTTGAATAAAAAATTGACCTAAAAAATTGAATAAATCGCGTTGAAAAGAGAGACTTTAGTGTACATTTTGCAGGAAGGTGATAAAGGGTTGAAACAGACGAAAATAAGTTGTTTTTATTTTTTTTGGGGGGGGGAAAGAGAAATAAGGATGTATAAAAAATGAAATATTTTTTCCATATCTTTAATTAAATTTATAATAGGTTAAAATAAATATGTTACATAAATAGAAAAAAGGCTTTAATTTAAGGGTTTGGGTGAAGTTGAGAATGGAATTATATAAGTATTACATTATATATAGCTTCCTTAAAAATGAATTAAAGATAAAAAAAACAAAATTATATAGAACGATTTTTCTCAATTCAATGAAAAAAACCACAGTTGATTAATTTGTCTGTCAGGCATCTAAAACCGTTTGGTTTCAAAACCTAATATCCATGAATTTATATTATTTTCTGAAAAGTTGATATTTATTATATAATAATAAAAAACAATCAGCATCATATAAAACAAACGTAAAATTAGAACTTTAAAAAACAAGTAATAAACACTCAATTTTTCACATATAATTTGTAAGAGATTAACGAAAAAGTAAATTTATTTGGGATAGAATTTTTATGTAACCTATGTGTTAAATTAAAAGAAGATTTCGTTTTCTAAATTTTTAATTGGATTAGTTTTTTAATTTAATATTTAATTAAAATTAGAAGAAGGCTTCCTAATTTTTACTTTACAACCATGTTAAATTGAAAAAAAAAAAAAAAAAACACAGTATAGGCTTTGATAAAAATAAGATGTAACATTACTGAGTTTTATGAAAAAAAAAAAAAATAAATAAAAAAAAAAATATATATATATATAACATATAAATATTCGATTCCGTATCGTCAACTCAAATTAAATAGATCCCCGGTTGTGAAGTTAAACAAAATCACTCCTATTTGGAACTTATTTCTAGTGAATACTTGATACCATTCGTTGGTTACCAGATAAATTCTCGATTATCTGGTAATTACAGTATACATCCAGTAATTTTCTAAATTAAATAAAGCATAACTGTGTTTATTCTTGATTTATTTCAATATTTCTTAATGACATCTCTATATTATTTAATATAAAGCCAATCTCCTTGATGGAATCTATGTCTTTTATCCGAAGGTTACTGGTTCGAGTCCCTGTTAGTCAAAGCATTCATTCAAACATTACATTTTCATTCATCAGAATCGGATACTGGGCGTCTAACTGTTGTTGCTATAAGAAAATATCATTTTAATTACTACGTAAATTACTTTATTACACTAATAAAACTTTCTGTATCAGTTCGAGTATGAGACAGCAGAAAATAAAAGCTCAATTTGGAGAGCATTTTTATGGCTGGGTTATTACTTATGCTTTGATTTCATTTTCTCGTACTAAATAGCATTTTAACTTATAAATTTATTAATAGAGTAGGTTAAACATATGGTTTAACACAAAAAAAAAAAAAAAATAATAATGAAGTGGATCAGCCTCAGCCATAGCCGGTTAATAAGAGGGAATTTATTTTAATAGCCTTAATATGATTTTTTTTTTTTTATACGGAGAGTAGTATTATAAATTACCATCCGAACTACATATTTTTTAAAAATAGATGGACAAATAAATAAGTTAACTTGGCATAAATCCAAAATGTTTTGTTAAATAATAAAAATTATTTGAAATAATTTACGTTTAATTAAATGCCAAGGATTCTTAACAATTGAATTAGATAAATATTATGCAGGTGTTTGCACTTAATCGACTATTTTTGTTTGCTCTATATATTATTTTTTTTAAAAATAAGAAAAACAGACAAGAAAATAAATGAATTTAAATGAGTATTTTATCAGTATTACAATTTATAACATTACAAGTATTGGAATTTATATTTATTTTAATTTTATTTGGATTATAAATTTAATTCGCAACATGAAGTAAGTTTTACTTAACATTAAAATTATTAAAAAAAAAAAAGAAAAATCACTCTGAAATAAGTAACATTTTATTTAAATACTTGTTTTTAATGTTTTTTTTTTCAGATTTTTTGTACTTATTACCTAACAATAAAAATTGAATCTCCTTTGAAATATTGTTTTTCTCCTCAGGTACTCAGTAAAATGTGTATTAGCAAAAGACAATGATTTCACAAAAAGAAATAAATGTGTTATAAAAATGAAGCAAAGGTTGAATGTCACTCTGAAAGCCATTCTTTTATTTTTATTACGTATAAAAAAATATTATGATTAAAAAGTAACTATCGATTATAAAAACAAAATTAATAATAATTTATTTATTTTTGAAAGATATTTTATTGTATTAGGGTGGGTAGTTTTTATTCTTGCACGTTATATACAATATTTCCTTATACTTCGTGAAACGTGAAATCTCATTGCACTAAAAACCTCTGTTTGATTATTCAGATATATATACACTGTTAAATGCCCCAACAGTAAACGTTGTTGCAATGACATTAGTCACAAGTCACACGTAAAAATGACAACCATACTTGTAAGAATAAGAAGAATCTCATCCCAGGTTAACCAAGGAAAGCGAAGAATGAACTGATTTTCCGTTACCTACTTGACTAATACAAAATGTATGGTTACATAATAATATTTAAAGTTCTAGGAAATGCAAGTGATTTACACACTGGTGATTTTATTTTACATTGTTATAAATTAACAGTTCGTTCTTACAAAATAAATCTCATTTTTAAACAATTTTATTATTCAGGTCGGTAAAAAAATTAAGACTCAGTGCCGGAGATGTGCTAGGCCTGGACTGGGTTTATTCTAAATCACTGTTAGACCGAAATAATTATAGATTAAAAAAAAACTTATAAATGACATATAAAAATTCTTTTAAATGTTTTTAAAAGAAAATTAGAAATAGTTTATTTTTTTTATTCAAAGCTACTATTGAATTATGTTATTATAAAGTGATAAATAAAATAAAAAGTTGAATGAAATAAAAATAATTTGGATGTAAAGGTTTCGATGTATATATGAAACACACAAAACTATATTCTTGAATTTCATTATTTCAGATGACTGAAATAAATTTTCTTATTTCATCCTTTTAAATAAAACCGTGCGTTGTGTAATAATATAAACCTTCCCAGTCTCATTCGATGAATTTATCTTTTTTTTTGAGGCACTAATTTGTGTCTCACTCATTGAAATGCTGTGTGGATCAAATTTACACTTTTCATTTATTTTTATTGCAATCACAAGAAATTTAGGATAAAATTAAATTCTCTATAGAAAATACATTGACTGAAAAGAAAAACATTTTTAGCTGTGTAGTCAAATACTGGATGTAGCAGTCGACCCTGTAAACACAGTCCAATTTCGGCATATGGGGTTCTTCACGTTTTGACACCTAAGGAACTTAACAAACCGGATGGAAATTTTCTAGATATTAGTATGTACGTGTATGTGTCGTCCTCTAAATCACCTTATATCTCTAGAATTACTGGACCAAACTTGTTCAGATTACTTCTATATTTGTGGCTTTGATGACATTAAATTTTCAACTTAAAAGATGAAGGGGGTGAAGCTATAGAGCAGTGTCACCCTCAGTATCTCGAGATTTCGCCTAATTAAGGTCATATTTTTCTTAGGCACATTTGTTAACAATTAAAAAATAACACTATAACAAACAATTTTACAAAATCGCACCCCACCTCAAAAAATACTCTAAACTAGTGGATAAGTGGGAATACTGCGAATAGTACCCCTGTAACCGCATGAGTGCTAGCATAGCACAGACGTTCAGTAGTCGTAGTCAACTGCTTTGTTGTGACATCACAAGTGAGGGGTAGAATTAAATAAATGAATAATATTTATAGTGTAAAAAAAACTAACTCGTCTGGTTAGGTTTCAAACTCGATCGCCCGATTGACTATGTACTGTTGGATTAAGCCTTGCAGCTTCACCTGTCTGCCGATCATAATTGCGAAATTTGTTCTATGTAAACTGTAAAATTACATTAATTTAATTAGTGCCGACTACCGCCACTCTCGCGCGAATTAAATATGATATGCGCGCGCGTTTTAGTCATAATCATTGAATTAAATAAACGAAAAAAATATTATATTTACATAAAATGATGAATATTTTAAATTGAGTTAAGTGAGTAAGACGTGAGAATTAGAAACAACCCACATTTGCATGAATTTTCCGGAAAGCGGCTTTAGCCACGTGTCGGGAAAGTCCAGTAACTGTGTTGTCAGCTTTTTTATTATTATACACATTTTCATGTTTACCTATCAAAATAAACATACTAGTTAATTTAATTTTTATTAATAACCATTC
>JAAAKQ030041278.1:17740-35906 GCA_010016005.3 Zanna intricata
TTATTATTATACACATTTTCATGTTTACCTATCAAAATAAACATACTAGTTAATTTAATTTTTATTAATAACCATTCTTGATTTAAATAATTATTAGAAAGATGGCTCAAAACTGATCAAAAATAGATACTTTTTGAAGAATATTATTTTACGCCTGTTCACATGAGAGTAAACTGGAATTAGACTAGAAGTAATTTTAGTAGTTTTCTCACATTTTTTTTTTTTCAGTTTTAGAAGAACAATCCTGTAATGAAATTAAAAGTACATAAATTCACATAGAAGATATTGGGGAATGAAATAAGACTGCATTCAGTTTTTATTATGAAGTGAGTTATGAGTTGTACTTCAAACATATTGACAAAGATTTATTACAATTAGCAAGTCATAATAAAGAACGAATGCAATATGATTTTTTTCAGTTTTTTTAACATTTTATTTGTTTAAATAAAAAATTTCTTCTTTTCTAAGTTTGTTATTGTTTATTTATTTTCCATTTAATCCGCGTATTAGTGTAAGTATAGAGTGCATTTAGTTAAATTACATAGTTATTAAGTATTTTATTGGAATTATTAACATCAGAAGAGATTATGTATATCATTGATCATTTGTAATAAATTATTGGTTCTGACTTTAAAATCTTAAAAACATAATTATGCTAATGATAGACTCTTCCAGATTGGTAAACTTAATGGTTGTAATTTTTTATTTACATCAGTTGTACAGTAGATACCTGTATATTATTAGTCTACAGGTTTAACATCTATTACAAAATTAAGAAAGTATAATATAAAAACCATATTTATATTTTAGCGATTAGACTTAATTTATTTAAAAAATATTTTAATATATTTCATACCTATAATATTATTTTAACCTATAATATTATATAAATATAATTACATTTAATTATTTAGAATATAAGTTTTCTTAAATTTTTTTTAATTTTATACAAAACTGAATCGAATTAATTGTCTATAACTTAGATTTATTTTTGATTTATGGTTAAAGTTACGATAAAATCGAACACAAAGGAAAAAAATTCAATTTCAATTTTATCGTAACTTTATATATAAATCTGTCTTAAAAATAGATTTACACACTGTTATAAATTAAATATATTTATCTTTCGTGATCATGAAAGTGCAGTGTCTCTTTACTTTTATTTTAATACAGCTATTGGCTATAATAAAGAGAAAAATATGGAGATATCAAAAATTGAGTATCGGTTTTTTGCAAATATTTAATTTTTTAGGCTCCAACAAGTTCATCTAGACCATTGATTCTCAAACTTTTTCGCCCACCGCCCACATTGAAAATCAAAAATTTTCTAGCGGCTCCCAAAATTTTTAAACTTACTTCTGTTAAAAATAATAGTTGCAATTATTTTTAAGATGCATTCTTAAAAACAGTAATTGCAATTATTGATTTTAAACCCGGGCATATCCTATTTCTGAGTTGAAACTTACATTTTAAATGAGAGCAATTAAAACGCATATTTAATCGTATTTGGTAATATTATTGTTAAAAATGCTTTCAAAAAAATTACAATTATATGTATATAGTTATATAATAAAAATATTTATAACATATTCTATTTGTCATGGTTTAAGATGATACATTGATCTTGTTTGATTAATTGATGCTGTTGATCTTGGGAACGGATGATACAAATTTTAGTTTCAATCTTTAAAGATTTCAATACCTCGGTACAAAATGAACAATTGCCAAAATGCAACGCTTTTTGCAATGCCAAAAATTGCAACGCTACATAAAGGCCTCACAATTTTTCATTAAATCTAGATCAGTTAGATCAAAATCCTTTAATTTCTACATTTATTTGTATCAATATGTTGCTTAGATCGGGAGATATGCATCATTAAAAACAAAAGTGCCCTTTTCTAACTAAAGTGGAATATTTGGGTTCAGAAAGATCTTAGACACAAAAATCCAGTTAAAAGTTAAAGTTTTAAGCTTTTAAACGATTTAATGCAGTTTACTAAAAAAATTTCGTTTCCCCCATGCGCTCGATCAAACACGAAGAAAAACTTTCTTCTCACTAACTTTTTTTTTCAAATTTTATGATTTTAGAAATCTGAAGTATACTGTCAAAAAGTAGAGTATTCAAGCATTAATTTTTTTTTATTCGTCTCTCTAAGCCTCTTAGTTGCAAAGTTAAAGTAGTTTAAATACAATCATTTTTTTATCATAAAATATTGGTGTCCCTTTAATTATTTGTACTAGTCTCGCAAGTATTTATTTTTAGTTTGAAATATCAGGAAAATGTAATTTTTTCCCTTTTTTTTAATCAGCCATCGCCTTTCTAGACCGCCTCAATGCCCCCAATTTTACAATCCCTTCCTGAAGACCTCAGCGCCCACAAAGGCTCGTTATCGCCCACTTTGAGGACGAATAATCTAGAGGCATTTTAGAGAAAACTTTTTTAAGGATATTGTTATCTATAATGCATTTAATATAAATAATAAAAAAATATATTTAAATGAAAATTAATCCCTTCATCTTAAAATTGCAGTTTATTTATTTTTTGTCTTTTTAATCCATTTACCTTCGGTTTAAATATTTTTCAAAACTTCTTGAAAGTTCATACTTCATATATAGTGCTATCAAGAAATGCCTACAATTTTTTTTTTATTATAGCCCCCGACCTAACTGCAGAAAACTTTTCTTTTTCTTATTTTTACCTCTATTGAAAGGAGTGTGAGATTTAGAGACTGAAGCAAATTTGTTAAGCTTATTCTATACATAAAAATTTTTTAAATAATTTTTATTAAAATTTATTCCCCAGCTCTGAATTTTGGTTTGTATTTTACTTTATCATGTAAACGGCTGTTAAAATTAAAGTCTCCTTAAAATAAAAAAAAAAAAAAATTATTAGAAATTTTGGAATTTGTCATTATTTTATAAAAGGATTATATTTATAAATTCAAATAGTAAATAAATTGTTTGTTTGTTTTATATGTGTATATACACACATAAAAAAACTAAAGATGTTTATATTTAACATTTTTAATTACTAAGAGAAAGGAATTCAGTCATCAAAGAATATTTGATATTTCAGGTAGAGATTAGCAATTTCTTAAATATTCATAATAATAATAATAATTTGATATAACTTATTTAATACCTTAAATTAATACTTGCTTCACTGAGTAGATCTACAAATAATTGTGATGTCTTAAATTTCAGAATTTACAAACTCAGGATTTGCCCCGAATTATTTTAAACGTGATAGTTAAAAATTATAATAAAAACAGTAGTCTAACAACAATTTTAATTTTCGACCATGTAGTTCACAATATAGCTTCTTTCTTCTCGGTCTCATGGTATTATTTCTGATTGAAATTATTCAAGAATTAACTTTCATGCATGGAAGAATATACTACGTTATGTACAAATAATTCATAAATAAGAAATTAGAGAGTTGTTTCACGATCAAAACGATGCAGTGATAACATTATTAGTATATGATACTAATCCATATGATATGTTAATCCATTTAACTTTGGTTATCCGTCTTAAAACACTCGTATGATATTTAATCATCCCCTACCAACTAGTCGTTTTTTTAGCATTCAATTTCTTCTGTAGCATTTTACATAAGAACAAACAAAGTAATAATAATAATAAAGGAAACATAAAACCTTTACAATTTGCTGTTCCTGTTTAAAAACCTTTACAGAAAAAAGCAAATTAAAGAACTTTTATAGAAAAAAAAGTTTTTTCATTTTTACAGGAATTTCATTCCTTAGTAATAGGTTAAAAATGATGACCAGAGCAATGATGGGAATAAGATTTAGATTTGGTTATCAAAGAATAAGCTTGAGTTACGTCTCGTTCTACTGGAGAAAACATCACTCAAGGTTGCTTACTCTGGCTATCATAAAGCAAGAACAAATGATTTTCAATCTCATGTTTTCAGAATATTCAATAGAAATATAAACAGAGTGATGACAATCATTTTCTATTATTCAACGAGCCAACGCTAGAAAATGTATCTTTTTAAATTATAAACTATAGTAACAAATATTTTTTACCACATCAAAAAAAATAAAATTTGTTATCAATATACTTTATTGACTTAAATTTATCTACCACTCATAATTTTTATACAATAAACAGAATCGTGGGATTGTTTTCCAAAGTTATTTTTTTAAACTATTACATAATTATATTGACATCAAAATAAACAAAAATATTTATATGAACAAATTTCCTTTGTCTTCATTTCCCCTTAGCCAAAATTTAATTTAATTTTAATTTTACCAATATTAATTTATATCTTAACAACGGTTTGAGATATTTTAATGAAAATTAGTGTACATCTATCCAAGAACATATTCTACAGAATAAATAAGTTAAAAATAGCTAACAATTAAGATTTTAATGAATATTTCCGTAAATATTATTTTTATCGAAATATATTTTATTACATGAAATGTTAAGCCTTTTGTTGTGAACAAAATATCACCTTTTTGTTAAAATAAAGAAAATAAATTGTTACGGTGTACTGAAATTGTTAAAATAAATTAAAAAAATTATTTTTTGACAATCTTTTTCTTGTTTTCACTTATTAGTAATAGAAATTATTATTAATTATAAAAAAAATTAATTATTTCAATGCAGTTTTAAATTTTTATTTATTTAATGAAAGAAATAACGCTCTGTATATGCATATATCTTATTGTTGATTTATTTAAAGGATTATTTACATAACCGTCGTTCATATGAAAAATTTTGAGTTCGAATCAAGGGACTTATCATTAATTTAAACGATAAAAATTTCTAATTTCAATGTATCAGGTTTAATGTAACCTATACTACTTAAATAATCGAACATTATTATTTTATTATTTTTCTTATTTAATTACTTTTTTAATTCTTATTTATTTTCGGATTATAAAATAAGAAGATACAAATATAATAGATCGAAGATTGCGTAACAAATAAACTAAAAAATCTACACGGGTGTAAAAGTATAAAGAAACTTTTTTATGGAAAGAGGGGGGGAGAGAGAGAGTGAGGGAGAGAGGGGGGAATTTTAATGAGATAAATATTTGTGAAGTGATCAATAGAAAACCAATAAATGAGAAGAGAATATCTTTTTGTAGTTCATCTAATTCTCTAACTGTTATTTCTTGACCGCCAGGTATAACAATCTCCATATCCTAATAATGCGATAGATTTGCTTTGAATCCTTTACATAATAATTAATTACTTTTTCTTAGTGGACAATCAGACATTCAAAAGATAGACTTAGTATTCTTTTTATATGATTCTCGGCCTCTTGATCTATTAACCCTTATGAAAAGATAACTATTACTATAACAGTAGTATACTTTATTAGATTTTAACTGTAATAATAAAAATAGTAATAAAATCCTGTGATTGAAAGGATTGTAATAATATATGGAACACTCCTTTTTTAATGAATCTATTCACTGTAATCAAATCCCGTTGGTGATGCAATGGGAAAATATTGTACTTATACTTTTAAGATTTTTTTTAATAGTTAGCTTACTGAAATGAATAATCCGAAAAAAATTCAGCGGAAGTTTTCTAATTTATTTTCCTGTTTATTTATTTTTCGTTTTATTTTCCTATTTATAACTTAATATAATTTACCGATTTACTATTATTATAATTATTTTGAAGTGTTCCGGTATTAATAAAAATGTTCTTAAGTATGAATATGTATTATATACAGAAGTACAAATGTCTATCTCTTTTTTGTTTTACTGCAGTAAATAGTATAATCTCTTTTTTTGTCGGCACTTTTGTAGGCATCATGTGGTCTCATAACCCATAGCAGTGTGGGACTCTTCCTTGAGGGCCTACCCACTAAAACCCCTTCCCCTCCCACGATGCCGAGGCCGAGTATTTATCTCTGGCTCGGGCTCGGGATAATAATAGACAGATTATTGAGATGAGATCACAGACCTTATTTGTCTGTCTTGCCTCCATTTCTGGCCCCACTCCCCGAACTTTTCGGGAATCTATGCTTTTTTTTTTAACTTCGACTTCTTCAGGCTGGGAACCTGCTCAAAGGGAGACTCAGAGGTAGTTATTCACCCTTGGACATCTTCCACCACCTTTTTTCGGATGATCTTAACCAGCATCGTGGACACTGCGTGCTACGGTCTTCGGCCTGAAGCAAAGTCCCAAAAATGTTCTCTGGGTTAAGCACGCTGAATTTTCTTCTGCATGCTTCCCTATGCTGTAAGAACCGATATCATATGAACACCGTATGTTCCGCGATATCCTGCTCCCCGCAGTAATCGCAATTGGCTGAGGGTCTCATCGTCCGCGCGCGCAAGTATGCCTTAAAACATCTTTGACCGGTAAGGAACTGAATCAATTCGTACTCCAGTCCCCAGTTTTTTCGGCACAGCCATATCTCTGTAGGTCCGTGATCACTCTGTAGGTCTGCCTTTCGTCGACTAATCCCATCTCTTCTGCATGCGGATAAGCGATGTCTTCGCATAAGCCTTACCCATTGACATGTCCATCTCATTCCTCTTCCGAACGAGAAGATAGTATAAGCCTTTACCATCCGATTATGTGCGGTGGAGTTTGAGTTCCAACATTTACAAAGTGGGGGAGGGGGGTGTCAAATTTTTCATAAAATGTTTATAAAAATTTAGTTGTTCAGTTTTATACTTTTTGATTGAATTTAATAAAAATTCAGAACCTTGTCTGTTTTTTAAGGTAAATTTGTAAAAAAGAGCGGATTTTTAAAGCTCTATTTCCGAAGGACTTAATCTGGCTCATGAAATCTATCATTAGAAACATCCTTTATTATAATTTTTCAAATATTGCCGAATGTACTATTAGTTACTTATACTTTTCTAATTTTTTAAGATTGTCATATCCAAAATTACAACTTAGGGATACGGAACACACCTTAAGGGTTCACCAACGTTTACTTTTACTGCAAGCAAAAGTTGTTGTACTCTATACAGCTGTTTTTACGTACTACGCTATGTAATTCGCTGAAACTCTCACTGTTCATTCTTAAAATTGTTCTAAAATTGCTTGCTTTCATCTAACTCGAGTAATAAATCTGCGGGACTGATTTAACCACTTTTTCTGATTTATCAAAAAATTTGCTTGATATAATCTCTTCCGATTTTTATCAATTGTTTTTTTATTATTTAAACGTTTCGTTTTTTCCTTAAAATTGAAGAAAATGTTAAATTCGTTAATGCAATTCTAATCTTTTGAACTCTAGACAGGGTCGGACGTGTAGCGATTGTTCATTTATTAGATTAAATAACAGCTGAGAAATTGTATCACATGTAATGAAGAAATTCTATCAAAAGTATTGCGATGTAGACTCGCCTTCGATCTGTCATGTACAACAGATTGGTTCTTTGGACTAACCAAGTTGGGTAATGTATAGCGGCCTTGAACTTTAGCACAGTTTATTTTGTAATTTATAATTTAATCCTTTCGGTTTCAACATGCAACAGAGCAAGCATTGTCCTGTCATTTAAATAATTTTCACTCAGGAACACTTTCTGATTTTCTTCTAACTGTCCTCATATCATAATTCCATATTTTTCCACAACCTTGATCTAATACATCTACTGTTTTCTCCTACAACATTCTCCTTTCTTACCTTTAACCATAATTTCCGAAGTATTCACGATGAATGCTCCAGGATACATAATAGTGTTGTCCTGTTTATTTTCTTTAATGTAGGAGTTTTTATCACTACATCTCAAATATTTACAGTTTCTTTCAGTTTTCCTCCTTAGTGTCTACTTTTACACCGTCCTCCCCTACAGATAATTTTCGGTGCAAATCATTTACCGTATTCTTATTCCATAAATTATGGTAAATTATTATCATAAATAATTATGATAAATTATTCCATAATTTATCATTTACCGATTTATATTCTTTTTCTTTATCAATAGAAACTGGAAATTTTGTTTTTAAATTAATTTGTAGTGTAATATTTTCGTAATATTATTCGGCTTAATAATAAATGAAAAAAATTAGTCCACAAATTTTATCTCGTTTCTTTTTTAATCTGTTTTTCTCACAATAAAAACGACTTTAATAAAGATTTCAAAATATTAATACTGATAAGGGTTATACTGATTACCCTTAATTTGGTATCCAGGTCCTATAATTAAAATTTAAAACAAGAGCTGAAAAATTATTTTTTCTCTTTAGGATGGTTTTTATTAAAAATTGGTATTTTATTTTTTAATTTAAAAAAAAAATAAACGTTTAATATTTTTTAAAATTTTATTTATATTTAATTTATTTGGATTGGTTTATAAAATAAATCTGCCTGTATAAAAATAAATAGTTTTAAGATATGTTAAATGCTTTGAAACCTGTCTTGATAAATTACCGTGAACATAAAAAAAGGATGGAGAAATACTATGTAAACTGCTAGCGAATATTTTCTTGGATTTTTTGCAACGATAATTATGAATTATTTTTATTTTTTCTAAGTTTATACATTATTTTTCTTTTTAATTTTCATGAAAATTATTCGAATATAAAAATAATATCAATTTAACATTTTTTCACTATAAGAATTTAACATTAATGACAGAAAAAATCTAATTTTTTGTTTAAAAAATCTTTCATTTTTTGGGAAAATAATACAAGAATATCAGAGAACTTTATACTTTTAAAAATATTCATCATTACTTTGGTAGAACCAGTTTGATATAAAGGTATACTTAATGTAAAATGTATACGACATATAAAAAAACTAAACAATAAAAACGTACAGGGCCAATTGAGAACCTCCTACTTTATTTTTTGAAGCTTATTAAACATAAATTCAACTACCAAGTTATTTTTAATTTAAAAATTCTTGTTTCAAATCCCGATTTCCATTTTTAACATGCTAAAAAAATTCATTTTTTAAAAATAATTGTAATTTTTTTTTTAATTTTAGTGGCTAAAAGAAAATTAAATTAAAATTTTAATTGAAAAAACAACCTTTTAGTTTTGAACTGGTTCGTTGATCATTAACCGGGCGAAAAATTTTCAGTAATTCATTGATTGAATAAGTAATTTAATAAAAGATTTAATGAATATGAATTAAATCAAACGTTTTTCTATCTTTATGAAATTGTTTTTAAAAATTATAATATTGTCTTACCTTCTTAACTAAAGTGTTTTTTTTCTTACTCGCTAAATATATAATTTAAAATACCGCAGGAATAAAATTAAAGAAGTTTCGTAAAAAAAATAAAGAATTTTTGGAATATTTTTCCTGGTTATAGGTAAGATGTTATAAACTGAGGAATGTTAAAAATTAATTAAAAAATACATGTTATGAAAAATGAAGTAAATCTTTGATTAAAAAAAATTTACTATACATATATGGGAACTTGAATGTAATTATAGCTAAGGCACTTGATTCTCGCTTCCATAAAATTACTTTCACTAATTAATTGATCAATCATTATTTGCTTTGAGGTCTTTAGGCTAATTGTAATGGGTTTTTTTTATTGCTATTATAATTTATTAATTGTTATAAAAATGATATATAAATTAATAGTAATAATAATTTAATAGAAACTATAATGTTTTACGAGTTAAAAATTGCATATACGTAGAAAAAGCGTAGGTTAGAATAATATATCTGTGGTTAATGATAAAAATCTATAGTAATTATTTATGATTTATCTTTCTTTTTCTTTACAATGCAAAAGATAACTTAATTTATTAGATTTAAATATGAATCAAAATGTTATAAAATAAAATCTAACAAAAACATGTAATTACTGTCCACTTTAAATAATAATAATAAAAAAAAAATTAAAAAAAATTTCTTATGAATCCTTAACTAATGTTATTGTAATTAATTTTATTTTAATTGCGTTAATATATAAGTTTAGTAATTAAATAATTTACGCATAAATTATCCTGTATTGAATTCATGATTTAATTTATTTTTAAAATTGATTAAAATACGTAAAAGTACTTAAGGTATATCAGAACTTTTTTTTTAATAATAATTCAATTTTTCTTAAATATCAATGTAATTTACAAAAAGTACATACATTTAACGTTTATAAAAACAGAATTATCCGGCCTTCTGCAAGTTCAGTTCTATTGTAAGAGAATGCAAACTTTCAGTTAAAGTTGCATTAAAAAAAATCGATCTTTTGTTAAATTACAACCTAAGTATGAAAATAAAAAATAAAATAATGATATTTTATTATTATTTTTTGTAGCATCCACATTTCCATTTACAGCTATTTAAAATTAAATAATCTGAAGCTGGAATGACCTAAATAGAATAGTATAAACCGTAATATGTAGATTATTAACAATACTGTCACGTGTTAGCGGTTCGACCAGGATATTGAGAGCCTAACAACTAAAAACGTTTATGTAAATACAATTTATTAGTCTAAGAATGTAGAAAGTAAGATAAATAAATAATAATAATGACAATAATAATAGTGAATAAATGATACACAAAATAGTAACTCAGCTAAGGATAACTTGTTTAAAGTTAATTAAATCATAAAAACCACAAGACCACTACCACCCAATTGACTAAAGACATTATAATGACCACTAATACTGACACCTAACATTACATTAACAACAAGATAAGATTAGACAAGTCTTAAGTTCACACAATTCCATTCTCTGCACATAACGTTACTGTTTACAATAAAACTACCCAACACTTTATGAATGAATTCAATACTGTTACTTTCATTATTGTCTGCCAATGGTTCATCGAACAACATTCTGCAATCACCCGCTGACCACACTGGAATGATTGTGACGTACTCTTCACTCGTTGTTACCAAACGCTGACTTATAACGCCGTCACATAATCGAGCCGAACACGGCCTTTCCAGCACTCGCTTTACTAATACTGACTTTACTACTGGTCCCGCAGTATTTATATCCTCTGGTCTGCAGAACCAGTACCCGCCTGATTCCTTAAGTATTGAAGCGTAAGAATTTTAATGTCTGTCCCCTTACGTTTACCCATAAGTTCCTATTCCGATCAGGTAATCCTTCTCGTTGAACAACAGTTGTTGGAGGTGTCCTATTGTTAGTTCTACAAAGTAAAGATTGTTAAACGGATCTACTAGGATGAGAAAGGATCCCTTTTAGTTCCTTTCTAGATTCTTTTCAGTATTATTCTGTCATACCTTCATCTTAATGGAAAGGAATACGTTTCTCAGGCCCGCTATACTGCTCCTGTTACAATACTTTCTAAGCTACGCCTCATACCTTGCACAGTTTAAATATCAAACAGTCTTACAATAAAATAATTTTATCGTTTAATAAAACAATAAAAAACTCCCAAATTTCGAATAATTTTTTATTTTCATTTTAGGGAGACATTAATTTTAATAGCCCTTTACAATACGTAAGCTGAAAATTTGCTCCTTGGCAACTGTTGTGTCTAATGTACCAGTCATTGTATTGTAGTAAACTGTTGTGTTTGCATTTTATATACATATGTTATTGATTATTTTATTAGTAATCGTATGATGTCATCGGGTTTAGTAGTACGACAAACCTTCTTGCCCGCCCCGCTTAAGCCAGCCGACTGTTCGGTTGATAAAGACAGGGGAAAACCTTCAGCTCACTTAGTGTTGGTGATGAAGAAAAATACAAAAGAATCTTAGAGGTGGAGAACAAATTTTAAGAACATTTTTTTAAAAATATTAATATATAAATTAAGCATAACAAATTTGCTTAAGTAAAGCTTTTTTTGTAAATCTAATACCCCTTCAATAAAGCCTAAAATAAGAAAAAGGAATTTTCATAAAAGAAATTCAGCATTTTAGATCGGGGTCTATAATCTAAAAAATAAAAATAGATATTTCTTGATAGCACTATAAATGAAAATATAAACTTTCAAAAAATTTTTGAACAATATTTAAACCGAAGAGAGATACAGCAAAAGAAAAAACATATATATTTCAATTTTAAGAGATGGGAGTTGATTTTTTGAAAAATAAAATTTTGGATTATCTATACATGCATTGTAGGTGACAAATTTGCTTTAATGAAGGTTTCTCTAAAATGCTTCTAAAGAAAATCAAAGTTGTTTTTTTCGCGATATCCCCCCACCTTTTAAACGAATTTAAAAAAGAAAATTGCCAGTCGCAAGCCTAGCCAACAAAAGTGAAAACTTAAAACAATTTACCGATCATTGGTTAATTATATTTGATTCTACTGCCGATTCTAATGTATGTGATTATTCATTTAAAAGGTGTTAATAGATTACTTAAAAAATTTTGGTTATAATTTAGTGTAATGGTTAATTAAATAATTTGATAATAAAAATTAAATTGCTTTTCTTTATTAAATAAATGTTAGAAAACATTTACATTTTAATAATGAATTATAATATATATTTTTTACAATATATTATTCTATTATATTATTATTCTATTTCTGTATTGTTTGTGATATCATTATCATCTAAAATTTCTGTAATATTTACATTATTTGTATTATCAGATTCATCTAAAAATGAAACAATTGGTTTATGATAACTAAAATATGAAATAAATACTCTTGAATGAAATCTATCCAAATATCTTGTAAATTTGCTATGTTGTGCATGCGGTGGAAGTGAAACGTAGATAGAGAAACAGAGCATTCGACTGTCGTCGACGGCTTATAACTAAATAACGTCACAACTCTAAGTGTCGTAATCAAAAGCTGATTCGGTGACCGACGCATGCGCTATTGATCACTAGCGCACGCGGTTGTGGTCCTCGACAAACCATTCAATAAATATATATAGCGTCACGTGACGATTTTTGATTATGAGTCAGCTATTTTTTTCTCTATGCAAAAGTCGATTACAAAGGTGTCCAGCACAACGCGCCAAAATAAAGTTTTCACTTCAATTAATATGATCAATTCCCTTTACATAAAAAATATTTGAGCTAAATTTGAAGAAAATCGGTTTGGTCAGTCCTGAAATTAAGGCAAAAATCAGTGCGGTACTCGTACGTACGTATGTTTTTTTTGTCTAAATATACTAGTTGGACCCTAAAACTTAATGATTTAAAAAACTCGATAACCCACCTTCGACATGATCACCATATTTTCCCCTTTAATATAGCTATTCTAGCGATATTCTTTGGGAAAGTTAAACTAAAGAGACACTACGTTTATATACATATATAAATAAAAAATAAATAATCGAAATGAAGCAAATTAGAGTACAATGTAAAAGAATAATATTAATAAAGGCCTATAGTTAATAATTTGCTTAATAATCGAAACTAGCTTACAACTATAAAATTGTACTATGGGATACTTATTATTGATATTTGATAGGTTTACTTATTACTCAATGCTATCAAAAACAACTCTACAGAATCTGGAAGATAAAGATTAATCCCAAGCACCTTTCAAAGGAACCAGAGATCCAGGATGATGTATTAAAAATGATTAAGATGAAAAATGAATGCATGTATAAATAATCCAAAATTTTATTTTTCAAAAAATCAACCCCCATCTCTTAAAATTGAAATGTATATTTTTTTTGTTCTTTTGATGTATCTCTCTTTGGTTTTAGTATTTTTTAAAGTTTATATTTCCATTTATAGTGCTATCAAGAAATATCTAATTTTTTTTTGAAGATTATAGACCCCGATCTAGAATTTCTTTTATGAAAATTACTTATTACTTATTTTAGGCTTTATTGAAGAGGTATTAGATTTACAAAGATTTACATTTTTCTTTATATACTTGAAAACCATAACATTTTGGAAGTATCACAATCATCACTTGGAAATTTTTTTTGAGTATCTTACCAGTAAGTAGACGTCCTGAATCTAGCCCTGATCAGTTAAGGAACTAAGATTTCAGAAACTACCACTGAGGGTTATATTCAGAAGATGAATTAGCAAAACCATAAATTAATAAAATTTAAAAAAAGACTAGTTGATTACAAATGTAGACTCTACTGTTAATTCTATATCTGAGCACAATATTCTAGTTCTGGATTTAACATTACATTGTAAAAGTAAAGGATCCATTGTACATTATAGAAGAATCGATTAATCCACAAAAAGCAGTGTAGGATTTCTACTTGCCTTTTATATAATCTGAATAATAATAATAACAATAACAACACTTTGGTTAAAAAGAATTTAACTTCTACTTGAAATTTCAAATCATTGTTTCTTACAATACTTTCACTATGTTTTGACGACTTAATTTTCTCTTGAAATCGACAATTTTAAACAAAATCAGTTATCACTTATAGGTTTGTTTCTGTGTCTTCATCAAATACTTTTTTAGAGAGATCTTTGCTTCTTCAGTTCGGATTTTTTTTTCACATTAACCAATTGTTAGCGTCTCGGCCTTTCATCCAGAGGTTCCGGGTTCAAATCCCAGTCAGGCATTGCATTTTTCATACACTTAAAAATTTCCATTTCATATTGTATCACTACACAACCTTCGAGTTTATTTTGTGAATTAATCATCAAAAATAAATAAATAAGTGAATAATATAGAATTTAAATATCTCAATCACTGAAATAACATAAATTATTTCCTGCAATTTTAATTTAATGATCAGTAATGAAATTTATTATCTTATACCATATTTTAAAGTGTAAATCATACATTTTAAATTTACTTTTTTTTTTTATTTCTGTAAACCACTCATCGTGCTGAAAATTTATATATTTATTAACTATATTTTTATTACTGTTTTCAGAAAATAAACACATATTTTGTAACATAAAAAGTTTAGAAATCAATCATGAAGAATTTAAATCTCTCATAAACGAAAAAAACCACTTAATAAATAAAAAGTGTAAACTTAATTTAATAGAAAATATAAATAATTCATATCAGAAGAGCACAATAAAAGAGAAGGTTAATTCATTTTCTTTCAAAAATTAATTATTAATCCTCTATCTCCATAATTTCAATATTTTATTTAATAATTTTTTATTGATATGTTATATTAATAGTAGTGGGAAATTTTCGTACGTGTGTTGGCGTATTTGAAGCTGAATAAATTTTGACTGGATAAACCAATTTTGATGAAATTTAGCATCGAGACTCGTTTGTATGAAGAAATTTGTTAGTAAACGTTTCGGGTCAGTATCTCCATGGGTTGTGGTAGATAGCTTTTTTGGGTCAATTTTCTCAAAATTTTGCAAACATAACCCCATTTTATATAAATCTCAGTACATTCTTACATGCTTATCTTTTTTAAAAAATATTGCCCTGAAATTCTTCCACTTCTCTAAAAATCGAAAAAATTTTTTTAAATTTATTTAATTTTTTTAACCAAATTTTTTAAATGTATTCCTGTGCATTGCAATAGTGCAAGTGACTCAAAAAAAAAAAAAAATAATAATAATAATTTGGGGGCAATATTAAAGGTAGGGAAGGCGATAGAATTTTTAAAATATCGATTTTTTGAATTCTTCAGAATTTATTTTAGTCTTGTTTAAAGTAATTTTTCTAAATTAATACAATCTCCTGTTAGGTTACAATTTTTAAACTATATATTAACACTATTCTTAATTTAGTTGTATTCTTATTTTAAATAACCTTTCACGAACTCTTCACGGGTAAATATTCTAATTTCTTTCGACTCTAAATTATTCTATTGATTAATCTAAAAACATTATTTGGGTACCTTCTTGGAACTCTTCCATGTATTAAAAATTAATTATCTGGTAACATAAGAAACCAGTATCAGTTCAAATAAAAATCACCTTGGTATTGTAATTTTAGATACTATTCAATTTAAATGGTTAAGTGTTTCATTCAATTTTCAAATTTTCTTTTAATAATAATTTAAGAATAAATTCTTTTAACGAATTGTTTCCTTTATAAAAATGTTCAAGTTCAACATTTTTCATTTTATTCAAAGAGGTCACGTAGTTTATCGGATAAATGTTTCCTTTTTCTTATAAAAGATTGTAAAATAGTGGCTTATTCAAGTACTAAAGAGTGTTTTCATTTTCTTCTTTTTTTTTTTAATCGCCCACTGGAAATTTGTATAGAGTATGGATTTATTATGTAGCTTTTATCCTGGACAATGCCCACATTGCTGAGCTCGAAACTACACTTATGTTGTATATTTATAGACCAATCGGATTATAATAAAGTTCATTTCTAATGTAACGACAATTTTATAATAAATTGCGCCACTTCTTACTGCAATAAAAAGATGAAGATAATGTAACTTTTCAAAGATGTTGAAAATGTTAAGTATTATAGCCTTATATACATAATAAAGATGATATGTTCATTTAATAGTCTAATCATCTTATCGATTTTTATAGGCTGTTTTATAAACTACGTATCATTTGATACCTGTTCAGTTAAAATATTGTTTAAAATTTTCTGTGCATCAGCCTACACTGTTCTGATGAAAATTGTTCAAACCCTTATTCAAGAAGCACTGCAAAATGAATGAAATGCCATACATCTAAAGTGTTACGCTTTAAAACTCATGCATTAACGATAATTACTCAGACTCTCTTCAGTCATGATAATTTTATAAATTGTTTGGCGATTTGGCTTAAGCATGCTCGAATATATTAAACTTTGGGAAAATTTAGCCCAAAAAAAAACTATCTACCTCAACTCCTGGCGTTATTGAGCCAAAAATTTTACCAAAAGATTTCCCCATGTACACGAATTTCTGTTCAAAAAAATCGGTTTATCTAGTCAAAAGTTAGTTCATGCCAATACATGCCAATAAACGTACATACATTCAAACATAAGTACGAACATCAGCCTCCATTTATCGGATAATTTAGCTACCTAAAAAGATTTCTAGTCGGATGAAATCGAAAAATTGTTGTATGTGGTTGTTCTTTTTTAAATACGCATGTATATTTATTTAATTTTCATGATTAAAACAAAGTCTTTCATATATTACTTCAAAAATTGATAAAAATCGACTTTGAAGATGCCAAAGACATATACACAAAATACATATTTATCAAATAAAAGAATCCTCTTGTATTATGTTAGAATTATTACATCATCCTTCCGTAGTCTTAGAAAGAATCTAGTTTATTTTAACTTTAATAATTTTTGTCTAAGTAGATTAAAAACTGAGGCTGTATGATGTAGATATTTATATCCACTAACAAATAAAAAGAGGCTAACGAACCTTTTTTTAAAATATGTATTGACGCAACGCATAATGTTTTCTTAACTTTAATATGCTGTTAATACTTTTTTTTATTATTTATTATAGTTATTTTTTTTTAACGTTTAGCTTTGCTAAAATGTGTAAAATGTTTTTTTCATTAAAATTTATAATCGTATTTTTTAATAAATTTACATTTAATTTGCATCGGTAATATCTATTCAACAACGTCAGTGAATAGAGAAACCTTTTATCGAAAACTCGTTAATATAAAATTACACTGCATGGCGCTACCATCGTCCGAGATTTTAATTATTATTTGGCTAGTGTATATTGTAATAATATGTCTATTTTAATTCTTTTAATAATCGATTTTCGCATTGATTTTTATTTATTATTTTATTTCAAAGAAAATTTACCTAAGGATATGTTTGAAAATACTCTAATTATAAATTTAAATAAAAATGATATATAAACATTTAGTAGCATATAATTAAGTGATCTAATTGTCTAAGTATTCTGATTTAAAATAAAATATTTAAAAAGAAAATGAAAATTTAATCTAGAAAAGAAAACAAAATTTAAAAAGTAACAATAGTGATTTGGCATAAAATCAAAAGTAATTGATAAATGTGAAAATCGACGTTTCAAAAATTAATTTATAAAATTAATAGACCTAAAACTACTACATATAAGTTATAGGCCAAATAAAATAAGAACAAAGTGGAACATTGTGGAGCGATACAGAAAAAAAATAATAAGGGCGTATTCTAGTTTTAAATTCCTTTAACGGTAGACCGGTTAGCATTGAATTTGAAGTGGAAATAAAATTAACCAGGTCTTGTTGAACGATTTTCTCTTTTTTATTTTAAAAAGGTTACTTCTATTGCCCGACAACTGCATTTGTTGAACAATCGGTTCTTTTACAATTTAATTTAAAAGAAATTAAATAATTATTATTAAAATCATGAACTGTGTTTGAAATGTCATTGCAAAAAGTCATAAATCATTTTTTTCTATCCTGTGGTGGTTACTCAGCCTTAT
>JAAAKQ030041290.1:0-16699 GCA_010016005.3 Zanna intricata
GCCTGACCGGGATTCGAACCCGGGACCTCCGGAATGAAAGACCGAGACGCTACCACTCGGCCACGGAGGCCGGCACCATAGAAAATGACGGCGGTTCAAAACCATTAATCGTACATTGCATTATTCATCAACAGTCTTTATGCGGAAAGTGCCCAGATATATCGGAAGTTTTAAAGCCAGTCATGTCAACCGTTAATTGTATCAGATCACATGCGTTCAATCACTGTCAATTCCGCACGTTTATTGAAGAGACTGGAGAAAATGAACAACCATACTCTATTGCAGTATCCTGGCTTAGCTGCGGAAAAGTTCTAACGTGATTTTTTGAGCTCTGAGCAATAATTGAGATTTTCTTAAATAAAAGGAATCGTCCTCTTGCTGTGTTACAAAACAACTAATGGTTATGGAGGTTATCATTTTATACAGATATAACTATCTGCTCATTTTAAACAAATGACAACATAAACATTCAAACATTTGTTAAATCTACTATTTCATCAAAATTAAAAGTACTTACTAACTTCATTGACGTAGTTATCTTTGTACATAGTTATGGGTGCGCCGGTTATTATTCTTTTAGATTAATGTCATAAAATGACATTATCTATTACTTGTTTTTTAATCATTTCATTTTTTAAGTTCATATAATTTTTATCTTCAAAGTCTTTATTTATATCGAATGTTTCATTGTACAGAGTAAATTTCTCTTATAATCGAAGTGTTTAAAATGATCTGTCTATTACAATATCTTTAATAATTCTATTATTAGTTGACTTTAAGAATTAATCGGAATAGCTTTATAAGTACTGTTAAACTTAATAGTTTTATCAATATTTACGACTTAAAAATGAATTTTTTTTTTGTAATTCAGATTAAAATTGTTATTGACAACATCAAACCATCAACAAACTCATTATCTCTATATTTACTATGAAGTAAATTTTTAATATTACATCTTTTTCAGATCACATATTACTTCACCAGGCATATTAATTATTTACATGGAATTCAAACTTTATATTAGTCTTTTCATTAACAAGCGTTTATTAGTTTTGTGTTGATCTGGGCAAAGAATTACTTTCCTACATATAATACAGTGCATCTACTAAAAAATAACAAATTGATGTTTTACAGAAAATAAATAAATAATGTTACAATATATAAATTTCCATATCCTTAAACCGTCTCGAAAAACAAGAATATACCGTAACATGAATCATCAAGTATATGTGCATATCTAAATCTTTTTTTTAAATCTGAATCAGAAACGTAACATATAACATTATTTTTATTTATAAATAATGAATATAGAAATTATGATAACACATTCAATATAACTGATAGGACAACACAGGAAATAAAGGAAAGAATGAAATATAAAAGATGTTTAAAATAAGTACAATAATAAATCAGAAAACTTTGTAAAATAAATAAATAAATAACTATATAGCAAGGCATTTAAATGGGTAAGGAGTATATTATTAAGCGTTTGAGACCTACTTAATAATATAACTGAAAAAAAAAATGAATAAATAATAAATTGGTATTTAAGAACAAAAGATCTTATTCTGAAACCACTGAATGCTAATAGTTTAATTAAATCTTACATTAAATTTTATAAAGAAATATAGTTTAAATTTTAATTGTACTTTGTAATTTATTACAATGCATTCCATTTAACTGGTCCATGTATGATTTGCCCCCAATTAAGCAGCTGTCACTTTTATCAAGTTATGTATGTATTTATAGTAATAGATTTGGTAGCTGTTATTATACTGTATTAAAAATAAAACACAAAATAGTAATTTTGAACGCACTATTTTTCAATGAATAAAAATTAATCTAACTTAACATGAATCTTATACAACACAGTACTCTACAGTTCAAAAAAATATATATATAATACAGGGCAGAAATTTACCATAAATAATTACATGTGATTAGCATTAACATATATGTACATTAAGAGATATAATTCAGTCAGAAATAGTGTAATAAAAATTAACACCAACTCTATCTTTTTAAAAAATACAGTATTAAGTAAGCATGTATGTACGGTTCACAGAAAGAACAAAAAATCAGTACATTGAAAATGAAATCTTAAGTGTAAAGTATTTACATCAGAGTACATATAAACAGTACAGAGATGGCTAGACTATTGAAATTTATAAAATTACAACAGGCAATAGAAGATTTACATACATGCTAGTGAACTTTTCTGAAAAAGTAATCCATTTTTTTTTTTTTTTTTTTTTAACCTCCGGAACCACAATTAAGTATGTATATCTTCGGAGGGATGAGATGAATGAATTGTAGCGTGTGTGAAAAATGCCATGCCTGACCGGGATTCGAACCCGGGACCTCCGGATGAAAGACCGAGACATTACCACTTGGCCATGGAGGCTGGCAAAAAAAAAAAAAAAGAAAAAAAAAGTAATTCAAAACATGTAATGAACTAGTCAAATTTTCTTCTTGTATAAAAAACTATCGCAACGCTGATACATTTTTAGCTTCCTGGATAGTTACATTCTCCAATTCACATTCAATATTGTCATCACCACTTTCATCAAGAAATGTTGTATTTACATTTTTTATTTAATTTATGTGTCCTCACATTCCTCTTCTTTCTAACAAACAAGGTTTTCGTAAATAGGAGAAAACTCATGAAATTCAACTCCATAGGTTGATCTTCAACCATGGGTTGATTTGGCATTCAGAATCGGAAAGTTTAAAACCGCAGAGCACAAAACAATTATTAATTATAATGATGCTCGTTTGTTGCCAACTATTAGCAGCAAACTGTATAGCTTGCAGAATGTTAATGAACGCTGATTTCTCTGGCCATTGAATTCAATAAAAAAAAATAGGACTTTCAATTTTTTTTAAGAATGTGCCTAACTAATCTTTCATGATACAGCGATTTTAAATTCTTCATGACACCCGTGTAAAGTAGCTGCATCAAACTCATTGTATTTTGTAGGAGAAACTATATTCAGTGTTTTGTAAATGGTTTAAATTTGGATGTCACGAACAGTTATCAATGACCAGAAGAATGTTCGTTCCATGAATTTCTTTTTAATTCAGCATCCCATTTCTTAAGCCTTTTTATTCTTTATTTTTTAAGCACCCTACACAGCAGCTGGGACCACCATTAAGCATATCATCAGCTGCTGCGAAATGCCATGGCCACAGATTAACCTACTACCTCCTTGCTTGGACCCGGTACGACCCCCCATTAGGGTCTCCCCGGTATCTTAAGCCATTCTATAAAAACTGTACTGGTCACCCGTGCATTTTTATTATAAAAGTATTCAAGTGGTAATTCAAAAACTGTTAATTCAAAGTCCTTTGAAGCAGTTTCCAGCAAAGTCCCACTTTTGTTTCCGAAATGTATCCAGCACTCCTTCTTTTAAAGGCCACTCTCCTCGTTGTATTTTGTAGTAGACGCAGATTGTTAATTTTGGAACTCCAGTAATCTCTGCCAGCTGCTGTTCACTGGTGTTTATGGTTTTTTTTTGGTTTTTTTTTAGTAAAGAAACTTTTCAGTTAATGTCAGATCTTTCCATGGCACATTCATAGTTACAGTAAAAAAAACACGTAAATAAAAAAACAAATTTTTTAGTAAAAATATGTAATTTACACAAAATGAAAAATAATGAAGCTGTACAAAAGAGTATGAAAACAGCATGTACTAAATAAAAAATGTGATTTAATGAAGTAAAATGATAAAAGCTACTTTACTCCTAAAATATAATGGTGACAATAAGTATGATACAGACAAACAAAAAATCCATGTTTCTTAGTAATGGCAGGTCATGAAAATTCATGACAGTCACAGCTAATGTGTCATTCATTAGCCCATTCATATCATTCTGTCTCAACATTCCACTCTCTATATCTCAAGGACAACAAACTTATTAGGATTCCAAATGATTTCTGCCTAAAAATATATGTGACATTTGGACTGATTAACCAGCACATTGCACTGTGTAAAAGCGAAGTAAATAATCACCTAATTTTACAACTTGTTTCTACATATATTTTTTTTTTTAGTTTTGCTCCATTTAACTGGCAACCCCAATTAAACAGAAAACACTGTATACTGAATTGGTAATTTTAGAAATTTAGTATTTTTTATGAAAGAACTGGTGATAGAGATACTTCTGAAAATACTTCCTCAATTTAAATAAAAATAAAACATTAAAGGTAGAAATAGGTTCTTCTTAAATTTTTACTATATAGATGATTAAGTTTGGATAACATTATCAGCATAATTAACAGCAATGTGGAATAAAATTCTTAATTATAAAATTAAAGGCTACCTGTATGCCATGTTTAAGATGTTTTAATGTACAAATTAAATACAAGATTTCTTTCAGTAAAGATTTAACAATCCTTATTTCAACATTTTAAAATAGTATTGTTCAAGGAGAGATTTAGTTATTTACGTTCAAGGTTATAATAAATCAGATTTTTTTTATATAAATTTAAAATTAAAAATTTTTATTGAATTTTGTATACTGTTACTGTATAATGTAACGATATGAAATCCTTTAACACAAAAACAGAAAGTTAAAATAATCTTATTTTTAAATAACTCTTTGTTTAAAGATGCAACTCGCCATAAGAAGATTGATATCAAATAATAACTACACATTTAATCAGAAATGAGCAAATTAATAATAGCAAGCAATACCTTTCATGTCTCTCTGAATTGTCATCTCTGAAATTTTCAGACTTTTGAGAAAAACTGTTATTCGTACTCCTCTTAGGAACTGCTCCAGTCTCCTGGATTCTTATATGTTTTATCAGTGTGTTCCCATTTCCAGCGGAACCACCAGCTTTATTAATGTTATTAGATTGTCTACTTCTTTCACCAGAAGATTGTCTGCCCAATTCATTGAAGCCTGGTAGCATACCCTTCACAGCAATACCATGTGAAGCAGATGTCATTCTTTTTAAAAGTGCCACTGCCTTTAATTTGATACAACTGCAACAACAAAAATAATAACAGGTTTATTTGCAAAAATATTAACAGAAGAGTTTTAAGAAAAAATAAAAGACTGACTGCCCATCTACAGAACAGTCATTCCCTTAAATACAACTTAACAGAAAAATTGATGTAATATTTTCACAAAAGTTTTTCAAATGTAATATTAAATTTACATCTAATTATTATTTAATTGCAGTGAGAGTTTTATCGCACAATAGAATTTTTTTTATTCATTAACCAATCTATAGTAGCAAGTATACTAAAAACAGTTAAGAGTAAATAACAAAAATAGAAACTGGACCGCTCCACACTGTAATCAACAACACAAATCTTATACACAAATTTACAACTTAAACTCATAGCTTTAATAATAATCTAATAAATGGACTCTAATTTCTTATAATTAAAAGCTGCATGCAATATGATAGTAAAATAATTTGAATATTTCTTGTCATTTAGATATTCCATAAATCTTCTGGTTCCACTGAACACTGACCATGTAACCCTAAACTCTGAACTGACACAGAGCAAATGTCCACACAGCGGTAGAAGATGATCTCATAAACACATCGCTTTCTGAATATATGTAAACTAAAATCCCAGCAAGTACAAAAATATTTGACCTGATACTACAGTCTCCAAAATTTATTACATAAATCAGAGTAATTTTTAGGAGTAACAAGTTTACTTGTTAAGACTAATTATTATAAATGAACTCTCACAAACATCGCAAATTCTTAAAGATAATAGCATTATTACTTACAATATTAGAAGATATAGATATTGAATGATTCTTTTTTTTAAATTTATTATTATCATTACCTCTAATTAAATCAAAATGGAATTATCCATTGAGATATTTAATTTCCCTTCAACATTCGTAAGATATAATACATAACTTATATGCAACTATCTTAAGATTGTAATGTACAGCTGTGTGAACTTTGTAACTTTTGAAGTGTAAAAAAGGAAACTAAGTTAGTTACTATCTTATCACAAACCAATTATCTATACATCTTTCCTTGAAGACTTGTCTATGTCACTGAAATATAATGAAAGTTTTCATTTATTGTTTTAAATCTCTCATTGTCCAGAAGCATTATCTATATCCTCAACAAAACCTTGTGAACCAGATCTGGTCTATAAAAAACAGCCGTTATCAGCTTGTCACAACAAAGCTAAATGTTTATTGAATTGACTTTTTAGAGGGAAGATTTGAGGACTTTTGAATATAATAACAAAAAATTGTAAAACTTTTATGGCTAAAATTTTACTATAAAGGAAAATCGAGTATTGTACAGTATTAGTAGCAGATAGCATGTTTTTGATTACTTGACTGAACAAATACTTTTTCTATCGCTGAAGATGGGCTTAGGCCCGAAAATGATATAAAAAAGTAAAGATAAGAATGTTTCTTTTATTCTATTCTTTGCGTAGTGGCTAAAAAAAAAAATATATATATTACGTATAGAGAGAGATAAAGTAAAATTGTTGATAAAATAAATATTATGAATTAATTTTTATTCTGAATCATACCACAGACGATAAAAAACATAATTTAACAATAATTGCTTTCAAATTTTGTACACTGAAAAGGTTGATTTTTACACAAGATTATGGCATGAAAACTGTTTGATTAACTAACTTGATTAAAAAATTAGATTGGTAATTATAATCTCATGCAATAAGAAAAGTTTAATACAGAGGAAATTGTTTTATAACACAAAATTATTGGTTTAACTCTTTTTATTTGTGTTTAAGAAAACAAAAAGGGAGGAGGAAGGTAAACAGTATGTATTGTGTACAGACACACTTACAAATGAACAATTTGCTTAACTCATTTTAATGGTCTTTTGATAATTTGTTTGTGAGTGAAATGGCTTTGAACCATTACAAACATGAGATTGGAACTCACATTGTTTACAGCAAGTTACAAGCACTCTAAAACAAATATTTTAAAATTACAAACATAGTACCGTTTATTCTATTGACATGTTTTTTGACCTCAAAGTGGTTGACTTGACTGAGTAAATGAATGAACCACATATGTGATAATGAAAGAAAAGCAATGATTTTTTTATGAACTGTTTGTGGGTGAATATGGGCTGGGCAAAAGAAATGAAAGAGGGGACTGATTTATTGAATGAAGTATAATTTAGTAATTACAAACACAGAGTTTAAAAATCATAATAGAAGAATATACATATGGAAAAAGCCGGGTGTGATCCTGCAAATAGATTATATCATGATTAACCAAAGATTTAGAAAAAAATCTTTGTTTTTTCTAAAGAAAAAACTTTTAGAAAAAATCATCAACAACAAAGCATATCCAGGAACAGACATCAATAGTGACCATAATTTAGTAATAATGAAATGCAGATTAGGATTTAAAAACCTGAAGAAAATGTGTCAGATGTATTGTTGGAATCTAGTGAGGTAAAAAAGAATTTTGAGGATATCGCAAGAGGTTTGAGTAAGAATGATAAGGCAGAAAACATAAAAGAAGAATGGGAGAATATTAAAAAGGAAATTCTTAAATCAGCAAAAGTGAACTTAGGTGGAACTGGTAGAAAACCTTGGATATATTGCAGCTGATGGATGAGTTTAGAAAGTATAATAATGCTAATGATGAAGAAGGTACCTATTGAAAATTAAGAAATACTATAATCAGAAAGTGCAAATTAGCAAAAGATGAGGGGATTAAAGAAAAGTGTTCAGAAGAAGAAGAGAATTTTGTGGTAATCTAATAATGTGTTAGATAACGATGGTACATCGATTTTTAATACAAAAGAAAAGGTTGATAGGTGGGTGGAACATATTGAAGAGTTATATGGAGGAAATGAATTAGAAACTAGTGTTATAGAGGAAGTCGAAAAGGATGAAAAGTGAGGTTCAATACTGAGATCTGAATTTAATAGAGCATTAAAAGATCTGAATAGGAGAAAGGCTCCTGGGATAGATGGGATACCTGCAGAATTACTGCATAGCACAGGTGAGGAAGTGATAGATGGATTATATAAACTGGTATTTAATACGAGTACTTACAATAAAAAAAAAAAAGGGAGGTTCCGTCAGACTTCAAGAAGTGTTATTGTCACGATACCAAAGAAAGCAGGAGTATATAAATGTGAAGAATACAGAACATTAGCTCAAGTGTTAATGGATAAAAATTTTTAACTCGAATTCTGTACAGAAGAAATGAGAGGAGAGTGGAAGAAATGTTAGCAGAAGACCAATTTGGTTTCAGGAAAAGTATAGGGACAAAAGAAGCAATTTTAGCAATTTGAGCACTACATGCTCCATCTATTTTACCAATAATCATTTCTCTTTCCACTTCTGAACACCTTTCTTTAATCCACTATCTTTTGCTAATTTGCACTTCCTGTTCATAGTATTTAATTTTCGATAGGTACTTTTATCTTCTTCATCACTAACATACAATCATCCAATTATACTTCTACAATCATCCAATTTTAGCTACTTAATAGTAGAAGGAAGATTAAAGAAAAAAAACCAACACACTACATTTATAGAATTAGAAAAGGCATTGATAACATAGACTGGAATAAAATGTTCAGCATTAAAAAAAATTTAGCATTCAAGTAGAGATAGAACAACTACTAACATTTACAGTAACGAAACTGCAAAGGTAATAATCGAAGAGCAAAAGAAAGAAGCAGTACAATCCAGTCAGGCATGGCATTTTTCACACACGCTACAATTCGTTCATCTCATCCTCTGAATATATCACCTAACGGTGGTTCCAAAGGTAAAACAAAAAAAAAAGTACAAAAAAAAGGGAGTCAGGTAAGATGTTCCCTATCCCCATTACTTTTTAATGATTACATAGAACTAGCAGTTAATGATGTTAAAGAACAATTTAGATCCAGAGTAACAGTGAAAAGTAAAAGATAAAGATGCTACGATTTGCTGATCATATAGTAATTCTAGGCGAGAATAAAAAAGATTTAAAAGGAACAATGAATGGCAGGGATGAAGTCCTACGCAAGAACTACCACATGAAAATAAACAAGAACAAAAAGTGAAAGTAATGAAATGTAGCAGAAATAAAGTAGATGGACCATGAAATATAAAACTAGGGTGAGAAAGATTACAGAGATGGAAGAATTTTGTTACTTGGGCAATGGAATTACTACAGATGGACGAAGCAAGAATGGTATAAAATGCCGAATAGCACAGGCAAAACAAGCTTTCAGTCAGAAATATAATTTGCTTACATCAAAAATTAATTTAAATATCAGGAAAGCATTTTTGAAATTATGTGTTTGGAGCATAGGTTTATATGGAAATAAAACTTGGACAATAGAAGTACCCGAAAAAAGATTACAAATTACTGAAATGTGGTGCTATAGGAGAACACTTTCCAGAGAACAATCTTTTGGACCTCTGGAAAGTGATATTAAAGGATGTATTTAATTTTTGGTTTTCTCTTTAGTACTATCTACTACTTTGTTATTATCAATCATACAATTAAAATTTTCACTTCTTTTGTAGAATAGTATGAGGATTTTATATGCAAACTGATAAAAAATGTAAAGAAATTAAGGATAAGTTTCAACGGGGATCTTTGAAGAGCTTCGGCTCTTTGACGATTCCTTTGAGCGATCCCCCAACCCCCTCCAGATGCACGTGCACCCAGAATAAACTAAGATAAGAACTACGCACCGACGATTGCCCTCCCAAACCTGCAACACAAAAGATTGTTGTTCAGAGAGCCCAGCAGAAAGGGCAGACAAAACGAAAAAGGTGCTAACCTTCTCCTAATCTACCAATCATTTTTCTACCGAAGCTTACAGTTTACTTCAGCCATCACATGCGACTCCCTCCGGAAAAGGAGAAGCATTGCTTCCACCAAATATTAGGGCCCCGAAAAGCGTATTTCTGCCAGCCCAAAAGGACTTCAGTGGACAGACTGAAGGGGAATCACGCCGGGAGCAGTAGGCTTTGCAGGCCCAGCCTCCCAAATTCAGTCCCAGTATTTCTCCAAACTTGCAAAGGAACCAAACACAAATAACGAATCCGTCCATAAAATAAAACAGTAATCTAAAACCACCAATTAAAAACAATGACCCATCCGATACTAGAAAGACACAGCAGCAAGGGGCATCAGCCCAGGCTCTGCAAATTGTAGGTGGAAACGTAAACTCCCGCCACCCTTGCATTCCGTTCCGTAAAGAAATGAATTTGTTTTCTTAACCTGCACACTACATGAAACCTCAGATTTCTATAATAAAATTAGTCATCAAATGATTTTAAAAGTAGAGTCCTATCAAGCAATACACCCACATAATTTAATTTTGAATTAATGAATATACAATAGACATGTTCTAAGATAGCAATAGTAAATTGTTTTCAGTAATAAAGCATAATTAACTTGTGTTTCTCTAGATTTTGTAAGCGCATGTTTTAAATTAGTTTATCTAAAAGGATACTTAACAGATCCTACTTTGTAAATTCTATGCACAATTATTGAAAATTCAACTGCTTCATGATATGTTAAGAGCATCAGAAATTCAAATGTTAAAGATAAAAATAAAATATTTTGTTTTAAATTCCTTTATTGTGATAAAATCAAAGGCTTAATTAATTTAAATCTCTTTGCATTTTTGTAAATAAACTATAAACATAATTGAATACATATATTAATTAAATAATCCAGCATCATTCACGAACGATATGGTTAGCCTGTGCAACTTTCCTGCAAACAGATCGTTTATATGAGAAGTAAAACCAAACGTAATACTGACCCTGGCAGTATTTGACACTTTACAAACAAAATTTTGATTTTCTGGGTCTCCCATACCAACTCACCTTCTGTTTTCTAAATAGGAGCAGAATCATTCATGATCAGCTCTATGTAATTTGTTAATGGTTTTATGAGGTTAGGTGTGTTCCTTGTGTCAAAAAATGGCCCTGAAACTTTTATTTCCACTTTGATTATTTATACTTCCATAAACTTTACTCGAAAATCATTCAATGCAAATTTGGTACGCGTTTTCTCTTGAAAACAGAATTTAAATATAAAATATTGGTTTTGTTAAATTAACATATCTTAATTTAATTTTTTTTTTCTAGTGTCAGTTTTTTCTATGAAAAACTGGTAACAGAGATATAGACCTATAACTTCCAGTGTTTGTTCACTTTAAGGAATGTGGAATATCCTCATAGAAATGCTGGTTTTGATAATTTTAACTAAAATGCTAATCTTTTACTACTTCAGACAACACCATCGATAGCTGGTGATTTATCATCTTTTAGAGAACATGAGTTTAAAAACCCACTATCTGTAAACAGGATGAAGAAAAACTGTCTTTATCACAAAAAATCTAGAAAGCTGATTTGTGTTAACATCAGTAACTCTTCCAAGCAACAAAATTACCTTCCTAGGTGTAATGTTAAAATATTTGGTAAATAGATTAGTGACTTCATACCTTCTGAAATCATGGAATCGCGTACAGTTAATTTATATTTTGTCTTGAGGTACAGCTGCAAGCATTATTTAAGATTCATTTTTTCCTGACAGCTACTTTATCAATCTTTTGATAATAATTTAACTTAGCTTTTTTTAATCCGATTACTGAATTTATTTTTAAACTTCCTGCACTTGCTTTTCAGTTTCAAATTATTTGAATTTTTTAAACTAACATCTTATTTCTAATTGCCAGACACAATCCATCAGTTATTTAAAATTTAACTTTCTACAGCTTACTACTCCCTACTCCATAGAGCCTAAAACTAAACCTAGAAAGACATTATGAAAATTTGGTTAAAAAATGTGCAATAAAAAGATAAATTTTTCTATCTTTGCAGAACGAGAGGGAATTTTGGGCAAATCTTTTTTAAAATAAGATAAGCATGCATGTATGTATGGAGCTTAATATAAAGTGGGGTTACGTTTAAAAAATTTTCAGAACATTGATCCCTAAAAAATCTCCCTCCACCCCTTGGAAATATTGACCCCAAAACTTGTGTATATGGAGCAACTACAAATTGCTCCATATACACAAGTCTACAAATTTTCATCAATATGCTTATCCAGTCAAAAGTTATTAAGCTTCAAACATGCCAATTCACATGCTTATGTACAAACAAACATTACCCCCCCGCCCACTTTTTTATTTTTTTTGGGTTCCTGGATCATGAAATGAAACAAAACTCATATCCATATTTTGACAGATTATCATACTTTCCTTCTTGGAGCATAGTTCTAGAGCTAAGATGTCAGGAAATTAATGGTGTAACAAAAGCATACATACTTCACTGAGGATTGAATTAAAAATAGAAGAAAAAACTTTATAACTAGCTTATTTAGATCATTATCAGAATTAATCACTAACACCTCCACTCACTGCTTTACTTTTACATAAGGTACGATCATCCCACCTGCATTTTCGGTTTTTTCAGACTAGTTTTTGAGAATAAATTTCTTGAGTAGACTGATGTGTAATAGAATTTACTGACTGATGTAAAACAAGGGCAAACATTAATACTAGTTTTCTTGCAAGTTCATGGCAGTTTAAATACCTTCACTACAGTTGCAGAAGTGCTTTTCTTATTGTCATCTGGAGTATCATAGATTTTTATGCACATTAGCTGCTACATTTTTTTGTGATCATTGACATTGCATTTTAAAATATTAATTTTTTTCTAAATTGAAGTTATCTAGTTTGATTTTTTTATTTATTAAATCTGCCTGATCGCTCATTAGCTAAGTTAGGTCACTAATTTTATCATTATATAACATTAAGGAGTTCATGAGCCAGTTTCCATACTCGTAAAAGCAGCAAGAATGTCACTTTTTATGTCAGTTATAAGCTACTCAAGAGTAACTGGTTTGTGAGATGATATAGGTAGTTGATAACAGTATACAGAGTACATATTATTACATGTCTGGAAGAATTATGATTCAGTAACAAGCCTGCAACATTGCACCTAAGAGTGATATTGTGTAATTTTAACTAATTTGTTTCTTTTTCACTGTATGTTCATTCACAATAAATCCTAAGTTGTGATTAGCACGTAGACAATTTGCAATTTTACAAACATATCGATATCAATCTATTAATTTATAATTATAACAGTAACATTTTGGTTGAATTAGTTCCTACTTTTTTAGGTCTATTATTATTAAGGAATTTTGGTGGAAAAAATTTTAACATTACAATGAATGACAAAGTGTTATTCAGATACTGATATTTTCAGTTATAATCTGTATGGATAACATGAAAAATATTGAATTATATGAAAAGTGTTATATTATTGGTTCTTCATGTGTAAATAAAATGAAAAATGTGTGACAAGCATTGTTAGATGTGAGAAATGCATTCTTTCTCTAATGCAGAGAGTTGTGCATACTGTCATATCTATTTGCTGTTGTGTTTGAATACCCTTTCTAGCAAGCTGTTCATTATTTTTCATACTATTTTTGTCCTTCCATTATTTTTTTTATTGTAAACCTAGAAATTAAAAATCTATTAAATGTATGAAACGTTCAGTTTTAATAAATAAATAATTTTTAAACCAGTCTGCCACAGAATTCAATGGAAAACTACTTCCATATTCTACAAAAGTAAGAAGTATCATTAAAATTCCCTACTCTACTGGTGTACAAGCAAGTAACCAAACATCTCCTTATAAAAGAACTTAATTGTATAGAGTTAATATTCAAAGTAAGTGGAAAAAGATAACAGTATTAATCAATTTACATTGATACATAGCTGATAGACAACACTTTTCAGCAAAACATGAAATTTGAATATGTAGTAAGAATTACGTGAAAGTAAAACACTCATTAAAATGAGGCACTGAATGTGATCATGATAGAGTAAAAATTATAAGAATCACTTGTACTGCATATACAATTCATCTACGTTCACATACTGCTACAGTTATACGTGGAGCTGTCCTACAGGACAACATTGAATTTATTACAATTATTGTTACATAAAAAAAAAGCTTCAATATTATTAGTTACCAAGGGTAATTAGGTGATTACCTGGTTTTAATTAACAGGCACTTTATCCATTAGGCTAGTTGTATGGACACCAGACAAGAAACAGAATCCAAGTCAATACACAATTCCCTACTGACTACCAAGGATACATTGGCTTTTCAGATTCTGGTGTACTCACAGAATTCTACACCCACGAAGTTAATAATGAACCAAGAACAAGAGGGCACATCTACCCATCAGGGTAGTTTACCACCTTGGTCATGAGCAAAGGTTAGTTATATAAGATCACAAAATACTCATGAATTTTTACAAAATTTCCATTAGTTATTATCAATACATTTATTAGGTTGTTTAAGGCAGAAAAATATTGTATCATATTACCATTATCACATTTTACCCCAGACATGAATAAAGCACCATGTTTATTTTAAACATGGAACAGTTACACTTTTTACAACACAGCTTTTACATTCTACTCCTTTACAAATATGGTTCATTTAAATCTTTCTCACAGAATCAATTAAAATAAAAATACAAGATGTAGTACACAACGATAAAAATAAATAATAAAAAAAAGGCTCAAGAAAAACAGCTCATAAATAAAAAAAAGCTTGTCTTTTATTTTTCAGAATAAGTCATAACAAAATAAATCATAGACAAAACAAATACGTACAAAATAAACTGCTCAAAAAAAAATTTACATTCACAAAGCAGGATATGGCTTCTAATGACTTTTAACAACACAATGAATACCATTTCACTTAATCAGCAATTGGAGAACGTCTCGTAAAAACAAATTACAAATGCAGCATCTTACAAGCTATATCCTGTTCGTCCATCCAATGTTGAATGTTTAGCACATTTTGAGCAGTTTAGTTTAAATAAAAAATCTACAGAATATTTAAAAAACTTTACATTCTATTCTGCATTAGATGTGGTGGCCATCTTTAAAGTCATGATGAACAATAATTTCACTTAGAGCCATTAGATGTAGCTGGGATGAAAGGTGGTAAAATCGTGGATTAAATTTATAGTTTTCAGAATAAATTTGAGCAATGGTTTTTGGTCACATGCATTTATAAACTTATTTTGCATCTGAATAGTAAAAAGGAAGGTCAACTTGATAAAATTTTACAAAATCACAACTTTCAGAAGCCTCAGTTTTTTTGAATTATTTTTGTAAGTACAAGTAAAAATTTCCTACTCCAAGACTATTAAAATATTACTATATGTTAGAGTGATTACTGAGATTCATTAGCTAAATTTGACAACATAAATAATGACCTACAGAATATTGGTTTCTTATGCAATAAGAAGGGGGCAACTTAGTTTTTCTCGAAGTACATTGTACGACATGTAAGCTTATGTATAATTTGTATTTGTTATACAAATTACGTACAATTTGTTCGGGAAACAAATTACTTGTTATAGATTGGCTGAAGCAACCAAAATATGTTTAATTGAATGGAAGATTACTAAACTGGTCAGTGGCATGCAGAAAACATTAGTACTCAACAAAAAGTGAATCTAATGATGACTTCTTTACCTCAATACTATTTGTTCTACAATTTTGCTTTTCCAGACAATCTTTCCATTTTATATGTATTTTCACCAGCCTCTGAGACTATTATAGTATATCATTATCATTATTATATAAGTAGTTATCAAAAGCTTTATTTAAACTTCTCCTGTTCCTTTACAAAACATTTTTAAAACTTAAGTTTTGGTGTATTTTATAAACACTACAAGTTTAAATTTCAAAAACTTATCATCTAAACTACATTCCTAACTGTTATATTTAACGCCATCATTTTGATAGTAAAAACACCATTTATAGAATTCGTAAAGATACATTCTACAGCTTAATAAAATAACATCAGATTGATATACAAAATGTTAGCAAAAGAGTTATCTTAAACTTCATCTTGATACATATTTAAACTTAACCTTCAAATAAACAATTCATATTCCTTGGAAACTGCAACAAATTAGTAATAAAGCTAAAATTAAATACTGTATTTCACAACATAATGGTCGCACTTTGTGTACCCAAAAATTTTCCATCAAACTAGGAAGCAACCATTGTGCAAAATATTTTTGTAGCCTATATGAAAATTGAGGATTTTTGAAAAAAAAACCACTTCTTTGAATAAAACAATTTATTTTTACGTATTTGTAGTAACAATACAAAATTATTAAGAAATACATTTTATTACTCCACTAATATTTTTTAATCAAGAATTTTTTGTTATTCTGTATGTAAATTCTAGGCAGATATGCTGTCATTTTTTTTTCTAACCTGGAAAGAAACAAAAGAAATCCCATAATATAAATTCCAATAAAAATCCCAAAAAATTTTATTGTTTTGGTTGAAAGATAAATGTTGAAATTAGCGTTTCTATTTATACATATAAAACCACACAGACTTAGCCATCTGTATTGGAACAATCTTTTTCATCTGAACTGTTTCTATCGGACAACTGTAATGAGGCTACTTTAACATCACTAAAAGTAGTCACGAGTCACTGTTCCACAAAGCATCATTCTTGCAGGCATCCAACGAATTTGAAATTCCAGTTTTTTTAAAACTATTATGTACACTTTCCATTTTTACAGTCCCACCTATTCACTATCCAAGTACACAAGAGTACTCGGCCGGCCTCCGTAGCCGAGTGGTAGCGTCTTGGCCTTTCATCCGGAGGTCCCGGGTTCGAATCCCGGTCAGGCATGGC